>KZ309887.1:1596-22090 GCA_000376725.2 Ladona fulva
ACGGAGCCGCCGATTTTTTTGCCGTAAAGTCCCGGGTTTGGACATCTAGGAAAAAAGCGGACTTCCATTCTACGCATCATGGGTTCGATTCTAGGAAACCCCAAAAACGGCCATATTCCCATAAGAATGCATTGAGCGCATTTTGAAAAATTCCTTTAGCGTAGTTAGCATACAGTTAGAACGTTGAAATTTTCGGAATCGTTAGAAAATTAATTTACCTTCTGTTCTCTGCAAGAACTTTATCCCTAATGGCCCCAGGTTCGATGCTAGGTACTTAGAGCAAAACAATCAAAAAATCATTTAGGGTATTTCTAGGTAAGATAGAACCTTGATATTCATGTCATCGATAGACATCAGACACCTCTATAGTATATCAAGGGGTTTTTACCCTGAGGGTCCTTAGTTCGATGTTAGGGCAGTTTTTCTGTCTGAAGTTCATGAATTCATTTAGGGTATTTTCCGTTAACATAGAAACATGCAATTCACAGTGTTGTTAGAATAGATTATTGTCTATCGTATGCCGTAAAGCTTTTTGCCCTTAAGGCCCAGGTTCGATCCCAGGACCATTCGAATTACCAAATTTTCAAAAATTCGTAGCGGNATGGTGTTAAAATTTGTGAAAACATATGATAACTGTCAAAAATAGAAAACTACTATATAGCAGTACTAATGGACAATCAAAAATCTTTTCTCCTGTTCGCAAATCTTAGCGTAAAATTAGAAATTAGTTGGAGCGAGTTTCAGATTAATTTTCGCAGAAATGCATTAATTTTATCTTATGACAGGTGCTGACTTGAAACTTTGAAAAAGTGACATTATTTTAGTTTTGTAAGTGACTGATTTCCAATACTGGAAGTTGACGTTGTTTACACATTAAAACCATTAAGTATAAACATGTTCTTAAAGGAAACATTTAAAGATAAAGCAACATGAACCGTATCTTCGGGAGTTAAAGATTGTCAATAAGAAGATCGAAGGCTAGTGAGCTAACAAGATAGAACATCGGTTTCCTTAATATTTTATGCTTTCAAATTACTACTTTCGTATCTTCATTGCATCATTTTCCTCCAAAAAGTTCTAGGTTCATTACTCAAAGCACAAAATAAAAATAATTACGGCTTCATCAGTTATCTCTTATCTCTCGAATGCAGATCTCCATATGTACGATAATGTATTGGTACAAGATTTGTGAGCGATATTTCAATGAGACATCAATCTGCAGCTATTAATGTTACATAGTCTTTGAAGAGTTTTCTAATTCTACACCGATAAAATTAAAACAGGGATATACAATCTATTTATCCAGTTAATAGATGAAGTAACTATGATAAATGCTTTTCATGGGTTTAGAGGCATAGGATCGAGTTCAGTGGACCGTATGAATTTTGTAGATGTTGACACATCGCTCGGTTAATCTCGAAACGTCATTCAAACTCAAAGGGACTCTGCTGGTCTTGTCTATCTTTGACATTTCTATCTTTGACATTTCTATCTTTGGCATTTCTATCTTTTCTGCTCAAGTATTTCTTTTGCTTTCCCATCTGCAGATGGCTATCAGCTAAGAGTTGATAACCTTTTGTAAATTTTCTCCTAACTTTTAATGTTTCACATTCTCAAACCTTTTCCAGCTGATGACAACGGCTTCTATCGGAACGTTTATAATAACGGCATATATTTTGCCATTACTTCTTTTTCAAATCCATTCATAAATAGAAAATTAAGAAGGGTATATACCTAATTATTTGTATTTAACTTTTTGTTAACAGTTCGCCGAGATAGAAGTAAGATCCATTCCTAAAGATTCGCAGCGATGCATATTTGTTTACTTTCTACCCACAAATCCATTAACACCTGCCATGAACAATAAAAGCAGACTGCGTTACATTTCTTAATCTATGATAGTCCATGGTTCGACTATAAAAGGAGAATCCAGGTTTTCGAAAGATATTTTTTTCTTCTGAGAAAATGATGATGATGAAAACAATGGATTGCACCCCTTACAGCAGATTTTCATTTTGCAACCAACTTCGATAACTTTTCCCCACAAAAGCCCAATGGTAAGAACTTTTCATTAAGATGTAAAATTTGCAGCTTTATGTTTTCTTCTTCAACCACAAAGTCAAGAACCATACTCAGGGTTTTATGGGGTCGTTCATTTAATAACCAAATATATGTGAAAAGTTAAATTTCAGTTACTTCTTGTTCGACCTTGATTGCAAATTTAAGTAGAGTATTTTCATGCTCTATCAAATTGATTCGAAGGTTTAAGAAAACATGATTTAATTCCTTGACGGACATTCCAAATGAGGTTATGTTACTCGCTAATGCCATTGGTATAATCTTTTTGGAAGTATGTTTCTATTCAACATGCTAGAGGTATATTTATTTACTGTATATATATTNCATAATTTTTTGGGCCGATTTTGCTTCAGATTTTCTTCACAGATTTCGCTCATAAAAGATTTATTATTATTTTGTGTAATAGAGCAACATAGGTTGTATAGGAATACCAAGTTTTGTTTTGCTCAACGGAATACTGCTTGAGATAACGTGTCTCAAACTTGCTAAAAATCGATGTCTAACTGTAGAAGCCTGCGGTAGGGGGTCAAACAAATGACTATATCTCAGCAAATATTTCATGGATGGATGTAAAACCTGGGAAATGTGCATAGAAGATATGAAGGTATCTTCACACAAAATTTCATTGAAATCGGTGATGGTCGAGCGGGGCATTTCTCTAAAATTGGTCCACTTGACATGGAATGGCCCTGTTCTATCTTTACGCTAAGTACGCGAAACGAATTTTTGAAAATGCGTTCAATGCATTCTTATGGGAAAATGGCCGTTTTTGGGGCCTCCTAGTATCGAACCTGTGATGCTTAGAATGGATGTTCGCTTTTTTCCATAGTGTCCAAACCCGGGACTTTACGGCAAAAAAATCGGCAGCTCCGTGCGGCACTTCCTTCTGCCTCGTCTTTAGTATCCTATATGTATATCTATATATATCCGGAGAAGCGTCTATATAAAGAGATATATCCAGAGAAGCGTCTATATAAAGAGATATNTGTCCAAACCCGGGACTTTACGGCAAAAAAATCGGCAGCTCCGTGCGGCACTTCCTTCTGCCTCGTCTTTAGTATCCTATATGTATATCTATATATATCCGGAGAAGCGTCTATATAAAGAGATATATCCAGAGAAGCGTCTATATAAAGAGATATTCCGGAAGTTCTACAAAGGCAATGCTCTTCCGATGGCTCGGATCACTCGAAAGAAACGCAATCCGTCCTAAGGTCGGCGTTCCAAATAAAAAGTATTATAAAATTAAAGGAACCCGTTGACAACGAATTTCTCTCTTTTTGAGATAGATTTTAAGTGACCCGTTGTGATAACTCCTTTCAACCCGTCTTCGTCGGAGTGTTATTGGAATGACTGATACAAGATAAAAGCGCTCGCTTGGTAATCTGAGTTTGTGAGTAATTAGAAGCCACCTCTGATCGTCGTGATGTCTCTTATCCTCTAAGGACCCAATTATTCGTTCTCTTGCATTTATAAGCGGGAGATGTAATACACTAAATCTTCATCTGATTTTCACTGACACAGTTTAAATAAGAGGCTCGGGGAAGAGGCGATTGGCAGGAGATGAGAAAATTGAACAATTGTACCTCAGGTTGTCTTTAATTAATTAAGCAAACTTGATCTTTCCTTTGCGTAAATGATACCGAAAAAGATAAAACGTGCGTACATTTAAAGACAATTGATCACTCAGTACAATAATACGAAGGTGTAGTTTCTCATTCAGTAATCGCCTAAGTTCGGATGTTTCGTCGGCCTGCATTTGAGTTGACACATCCTAGCCGGAAACAAAAAATCTACTATCAGACAAAGTTTTTAATTGATTTTTGTGTACGAAACTCAGAAAAATATTTAGAGAAGTTAAACCGTGTTTAAATAAAGATAACCTGTTTATAAGACCTTATCATAAATAATTTTGTAAATGGAAATTATGATTTTCGTCATCTTGTTTACAAGATGGATTTCTCCATCTAGGGCATCGTTTCATTCATACTTTCATTTCCATTTTAAAATAAATACTTTTAATTTCAGGAAAATAACAATCACTTAAAAGTCTCTTATAAATATGAATATTAAATTTTGATACGGTATGTTTAACATGTTTATTCATTCATGGTGTTAAAATTTGTGAAAACATATGATAACTGTCAAAAATAGAAAACTACTATATAGCAGTACTAATTGTGACAGTGCTCTCTGGTTTACTTTAATGCCGCTGAATCTATATCTGAATCCTTAATTGACTGTAATAAGGTATCTTTTAAGATTATTCTTCCTACGTATTCTCGGAAGCAACGAAAAAGCTCGCGAACTTTGCTTTAAATAAAAAAGATGAGCCCGTTGATATCTCGGCTTCAGATAAGATAGGCATCACAGCAAGCAGATAACCTTAGCCGTGCTTTGCAAAACGCATTCCTACGGATAGTTGTGCCATGAGCTTGGGTACAGCTTAAGCTTTACAACACCATTTCCGACACCTGCATCTGGTGATTTGGAGTCTGAAGAGCGGGTATCAGGTGAGACTTACTTTCACATTTTAAATGCGGTCGTGATATCATACGTCTTTGAATTATACATGCACTATTGTTCGTTGAAAATGGGATTTTCGTTTCAAATACGTCAGTATTACTCAGGAAGGAAACCCTCATCAAGGGTCTAGTATTCGATATTTGATCTTACTTCGTCTCGATAATGGAAACTCGAGAATCGCACAGCCCAAGCTTATCCCACGCGAATTAAGGAATAGCTATTATAAATGCAATTTTATGAAATGGCCCGAATCAGAAACTAATAAGCAGAAATATAAAAACGGTGATAAAAAAACTGTCAAAGGGCTCTCTCGACAGTCAAGCCGAGCACCCTCTTACTTCATATCTTACGATGCAGGAAACTGAGTGGCGAAAACTTTCTATACTGAAAACAGTAAATTTCTTTTTCCTGAATGGTATTTTTTTTTCTAAAAATTTTATTAAATGCTTGAATTTTAAATTTCATCAAGGGCATCGTTTCATTCATACTTTCATTTCCATTTTAAAATAAATACTTTTAATTTCAGGAAAATAACAATCACTTAAAAGTCTCTTATAAATATGAATATTAAATTTTGATACGGTATGTTTAACATGTTTATTCATTAATGGTGTTAAAATTTGTGAAAACATATGATAACTGTCAAAAATAGAAAACTACCATATAGCAGTACTAATTGTGACAGTGCTCTCTGGTTTACTTTAATGCCGCTGAATCTATATCTGAATCCTTAATTGACTGTAATAAGGTATTTTTTAAGATTATTCTTCCTGCGTATTCTCGGAAGCAACGAAAAAGCTCGCGAACTTTGCTTTAAATAAAAAAGATGAGCCCGTTGATATCTCGGCTTCAGATAAGATAGGCATCACAGCAAGCAGATAACCTTAGCCGTGCTTTGCAAAACGCATTCCTACGGATAGTTGTGCCATGAGCTTGGGTACAGCTTAAGCTTTACAACACCATTTCCGACACCTGCATCTGGTGATTTGGAGTCTGAAGAGCGGGTATCAGGTGAGACTTACTTTCACATTTTAAATGCGGTCGTGATATCATACGTCTTTGAATTATACATGCACTATTGTTCGTTGAAAATGGGATTTTCGTTTCAAATACGTCAGTATTACTCAGGAAGGAAACCCTCATCAAGGGTCTAGTATTCGATATTTGATCTTACTTCGTCTCGATAATGGAAACTCAAGAATCGCACAGCCCAAGCTTATCCCACGCGAATTAAGGAATAGCTATTATAAATGCAATTTTATGAAATGGCCCGAATCAGAAACTAATAAGCAGAAATATCAAAACGGTGATAAAAAAACTGTCAAAGGGCTCTCTCGACAGTCAAGCCGAGCACCCTCTTACTTCATATCTTACGATGCAGGAAACTGAGTGGCGAAACCTTTCTATACTGAAAACAGTAAATTTCTTTTTCCTGAATGGTATTTTTTTTCTAAAAATTTTATTAAATGCTTGAATTTTAAATTTCATTAAGTAAAAGTAATTCAAATTTGAATCAGTTATGTCATCTCACAGTTATAAATTAATCTGGAGGTTAAAATAAAAAAATATAATGTGACGGAGAATGAATATGTGTAAGAGCGACGGAGAATTATTATTGTGTAAATTCTTCTTCTACTTTATTGAACTTTTTAAGGATATTTTATAAAAACTTTTTTTTTTGGAAGTAGCATATTTTTAAATATATGATGGTGGTAAATTACTAGTTTTAATACTTAAGCATGTGAAGATTTTCGCCGTTCCATATTTGCCGAGTTCATTACTGCAGTAAAGTACGGATTAACTTTTCTTTTAATTTGGAACTTTAGGCGTCGTTTACAGTTCCTGAGCCATGCCATCGTGGGTATCCTTAAATAAGATCAATTACCTATGAAACCGGAAGTTTTAATTCCCTTTCGATGGTTTACTGTATTTTATTTGTTATACCTTCAGAAAGAAATCCGTACTATAATAGACTAAATTAGAGGGAATTCATCGTAAGTGATGGGGTTAAGTTGCTTGATTTGTCACTCACACACTTGAGTCCAGCTTACAAAGCTATGTGGATTAATGTTTGTATTCGTTTTCACAATTCATAGCTTTTATCAGCTTGTTCGCCCAGAAATCCTTATCTAAATCATGGGTATGAGATGATTGTTTCGCTTGTTTTGACAGTACCAAACTATTCCTGACGTCTTTCCATTGTTTCTCATTTAGGGGGATCGCCAATCACCCAAGTGTATTGCAGGAGTAAAGGGAAATTAAAACATCTTTTCCACTTTTTCAGTTCACTTATTAATCACTCACCGATTGAAAACCTTCATGTGACTTCGTGATTACGCGAGAGATGAGAGATTCCTGCGACATCGTTAAATGGTTTTCGTGCCAGTTAAGGCAGTGGCTGCATAATTATTAAACCTACTGTGTTGTCATCTTAAAAGAAATCGCTCGCAAAAATGGGCGAAGGGATAGATACGCGCCGCAGAGGTTTTCGAACATTGAGGAAGATGTTAAGTATGGAGGCGCTGACGAAGAGCAAAGAGGACAGCAATGAAGAGGTGGAGTGCTTGAGTGTTAAAGATTTGCAAAGCCGAAGGATGAGCCTGAACCCAGAACTGACCGCGAGAGAGATTTCCAGGATGCAAGAGATTCGTCCGATTCTTTTGCGAAACAAGTCAGTTAGTTCTCTCTCTGCGAAGGATAACATCGAAGAAGAGATGGATTCGACAGCAGTTTCAGGAAACAGCAGAGGCGAGTGATATAGAAACGAATTTACTGATTTCAAATATCATCATAACAAGTAAAAGGGAAAGTGTGCATTACACATTTATAAATGCGCCAGAAAACGCAAGGATGTTTTTATCCTTGTGCTCTTCATTTCGGAAGCAGTTTCCAGCCAATGCCACTTTTCATAAAGTCTTTCATTAACCCTGTTTGCCAACCGTTCTCCAGTTGTTACTATGTTCCGAATTCCACCACTCTTCCTTATTTATCCACTCTACATTTCTATATCAATGATCTTTGATAACAACCGGACATTGCCGTTTGGAATGATTCCCTTGCTGAAAAAGATTGGGTATATTGATAACAATAATAATGCGATTTAATTCGGGCTAGATTGAGGATATCAAGTCTCTTCTTGGGAAAAGTGCACTTATTAAGGGATACATGCATTGAAGTTCACGCAATAAATTCATAGTACTAAAAAGTACATGCAATAAATGTATAGATACATGTTTTCACTACACAGTTAAAATAAAATGATTGCTTTCAGTGCTGCAATTTAATGTAATGTGCAACTTTGGCATTTTCTTTTCATCAATGTGCTGCATTTATTTGTTATTAAAAAAGCATTCCGGGCATAAACACAGTAAATTTTCATTTCAGTTAAACGTAAATCAATTCAAATTAACTTTCCTTATATTTGAGATTGGAATATACTTACTTGAATGACTTCATGAACGATTGCCAGCAATGCTTTAAATCACAAAGTGTGATTCATTTTTTGCTCAGCTACTCTGTGTGTCTTTTAGTTCTTGTGCTTTTTCTCTTGCTTTATCACGCTTCCTTTGTACAGCATTTGCTCCACGGCTGACATTACGTCTTCCTCCTCGTCCGCCTCCTGCAGAGGTCGTGGTGCATCAAGTGCTCGAAGGTAAGCTAATGTCTGCACTGTATTCTATCTTCACTATTGCAATCACTTATGGCTCACACAGTTTAGTGGTTCTTTAAAAATTGCTTTGAGTGTTTATGTATGGCATCGTTTTTCAGTATTCATTTATATTTAAAATTACATTTACGTTTTATTTACATCGTTTTGTATGTTTTTAGAGCGTCATGGAGTAAACGAGATTTAACTTTCATCCTTAACGGAAACAATCCGCAAACAAAATTGCCAAAATTATCGCAAAGCCGAATGTATAATAAGCTTCTCCATTCTAGCGATGTATTTTCATTATCAAAAACCGGTGTTTTAAACAGGCTACCATCTTGAAATGTATTAAAATCATAAACAGAACATTAGATTCACTGACAATATCAACTGACGTCAATCAACTTTTATCGGAAGATCTTGAATGTGGACGCTTTTGGAAACAACGATCCCGAAGATTAGTATCGCTGTTATCTCTTTGTCGATCTCAAATTAATCCAAATTTCTATTTTTCTAGGACGCAATCATCTGAGAATGCGTGTGCTACCGTAAATGTTAAAGACGCTTATTCTTCATGATTTCAAGTCTTCAAACTCAAATCTTACGTATATTAGCTGTTAATTGCTTTTCTTAAAGCCATTCGTGTTACGTTTGTTTTCTGTCAATCGTTAGCAAGATTTAGCAAAGTATGAAAGTGAATAGGTTGTTTTTCTTAAGGTGCCTTGCTTTTCTGAGCGATGGCGACTGCTATATTTACTATCTCTTGTACCTTTCTCGCTCCAGTGCAGTGTGAAGAACTTAGCTAACCGATTTAACCGACCTCCTTTCTGAAGCTCACACTCGTGTGGTTTCTATGTATTTCACTGTTTTAACAGAACAAAATATTTCCAAAGCAACAGTTTAATGAAAGTGTTTACCAATCCACTTCCCATTTGACATAGAAAACCGGTACCTTTCCGTTCCAGTTTCATCGAATTCCAGACGAGAAACAGGCAAACAGAGTCAACGGAATATGAAGTTATGTTATCGTTTGTCACTCTTAGGAAAAGGCATTCTCGGAAACCAATGAATATATTTAAATGGAGAAGCATGTCAATAGAACTGAGTGGGAAAATTACTGGTTTGTTCTTATTTCAGAAGGAGGAATTGACAGATGGCCAAAACATCTATTTCAGATTTTCTTTTACATAACATTTTTTCCTTTTCTGAGTTTTCCGATGCTTTTGAATGACAGCAAGAAATAATCTTCTTTTCTTTAGAAAAAGGAAGGCGTAGAGTTATTGAGAAGTCACCTAAGACTCCTCCAGTCACCCCAATGCCGCTGACAACCCCTTCCTCCGGTAAAATCCGCGGACAGCCGCCATTTCCTCCGTTGGGGCAGACCCCGGAAACAGGCTTGGAAGAGCTCTTGGAATGCCCCGTTTGCCTGGAGAGACTCGTGGAGCCAAAGACGCTTCCGTGCGACCATACCTTCTGCTTCCAATGCCTCAAAGTCCAGGTAGCGTAGTGCCTTAGTCATTCTTGGTGTAATTAGAGGCGAGAAAATGTTGGTAGATGGAGCGATAAATGTAGACCTTGAAGGTGGAGAGATACAAATTTTAGCCCTTCCTTTCATTCCAGAAATTTAATTTGAACGGCGTCTGCCCCGACTGAGGGGGGCATCCTCGATTAGTAAATTTAACGTCAAGGAAATAAAATATGGATCAGTATTTTTGCTGAGGAATATTTTAAAGACAGCACCAAAGTGGGAGTACTTGCAAGTATTACAACCATTAACAGCAACATCCGATTTCCACTTCACTCTGTTCTTTTTCAAAGGAAAACAAATTTAGACGTACCTAAACCTTTTTTAAGCGAATGAACGTTCACTTTACGGGGAGCTGACTTTCCGATAATCCTGACTCTTACCCAAGTGAGCTTATAGATATCCGACAATGAGACTGAAATTCTGACAGAAAAGTGTAAATTTTCCTTGCGTTGGAGGGTAATTATCCCGTGAAGCTTCTCATTGCGTGTATATGTCTTATTTCGTCGTGTCATAGAGATTAAATTAACGGAAGACTCAATCTGAGAAATAAACGAATGGACAGAGAGAGATATTTTATTACTGTTTATGATTTTAGTCCCACAGTTAACTCATAGGAATACCACGAACATTTAATTGTTTCATATGAACCACAAAAGGGTAGTTTTAATAGTAATTCTGTAGAGTATGAAATATAGGAGGAGTTCTTGCTTCGTCGTCTCAGATCTGAATGCGGTTATGAAAGCAGACATCTCATTTGCCTCAAAGGTGGTGACAATGACGCTGCATTGTAAAGATGGAAATTCTTTTCCCTTGTATTTGAGCACGTGAGTTGATTCACTTTCAATAAATTACGGTTCTTGGCAATGGAAGTTATCTTCGCTGAGGAGATTTAACCTCTAGTTTTATAGATAGGAGGTGTGCCTGTTGATGAGGTCAAAACGATAGCTAAATACAACTGCACAAAATTTGAATGTGTGTAATCTATCCTTTAACATTTGTATCACCCGATTTTTCTGGAAAATTACTATTATATTAATAAGGTAAAACAAAGTCATCCGATGTTTTTTATGACATAATGCAACGAACCTCCAGAAACCATAAAAATGGCGGTTAGGTGATGTTTAAACGATAGGAGCTGTGTTTATGTACGATAATTAGTGTTAATTAGATTAATTAGTATTAATGTACAATAAAACTTTCTTTCGGATTACGCAATGCTGTCATGCAAACATAAGTAACGTGTTACTGCCAGTTTTCTTCAGCGAAATAAAGAGCTTTAAAACTTCGCCTGAGGAAGATGGCAGTGACGCCGCCGGAACTTTGCTTTTATTCGTATGACGTTGCTAAGTAAACCGGAAGAAATATTACGAAGACAACCCACAGCTAAAGCCTCCGCATCAATATTAATGGACAATACTGAAAAATATATGAAATTGAATAACACAAGGAATAAATATGAAAAATTCGAGTCAATCTTTGGTTGTGCACGCTTGCGCACGAAAATGAAACATTTCTTTCAATGCAATTTACCTTCAGTGTATTCCTATTGCTTATTTTCTTGAAAAATTCAGATTTTAGAATGGCTTAAAAGATTTAGTGCGCTCTTCCATAGTAAACATTTGGGACTAAGAGGCATTCTACCGCCGTAAATTCATCACCTTTTGAGAACTGTCGAACTTAGGGCGTCACAAAATGCATACAAGTAAGGAGAGTTGCTTTGGAACTATAGCTCTTTTTTGCCTTAAGAATCCCTCCTTGCGTGAGTTAACATTAGAGCTAAGTTCCATTAAAAATGATCTGTATAACTTTAAATAAATACTTCTTGAATAACTTCTTAAATGTTAAGTTATTCTGTCTGAAGGCGGAAGATTGTGACGATCACATTTGACGAAAAGAATGCGAATGCGAATAGATGACAACTGAAGGAAAGGTGAATAACGACAGATACAGTAAGACGAAACAAAGCCCCGAATAATGCGGAGTAACCCAAGTCACAAAATCCAGAAAACCACCAAAAAAATTTTTTTTGTGGTTTTCTGGATTTTATGACTTGGGTTACACTTTGCCACCAGCGGCACTCCATTTATTCAATGCGGAGTAAAGCAGCGAGCTGATAAATCGGAAATGCTTGAAAAACCTTCATAGTTATCCTCCCTTTGCGAAACAGAACGGGAAGAGCTACGGTATGAATATCAAGGGAATCTAACAAAAACGGGTTGAGAATGCAGAGCAATAGCAACCGTTGAATCCTTCTTATACACAGCTTTCTTAATCATCTTTTAGCATGAACTATCAGTAGGTTTGCGCAGGTTTTTCACACCCCCCTTCTCTGAGGGTGTTTTCCTTCTGTGGATATTTTTTCCTAAGATATCATCTTAGGTTTTTTTTTTACATCCACTCCTTCTAAAGTTTTCCTCTCTATTTCTTTTCACCTACACACAAGTCTTCATGTACATAAATCACTGACTCAAGGTTAGATGGAAGAAGAGACTTTTCAGTCTCAATCTCGCCTTTAATAAAGACCTTATTATTATTATTATTAAAAAATATATAAAGAAACAAATAAACAAGCAACGGATATTTATATAGGGAGTGGGAAGCGATAAAGCATCGACAGGTGAGGGAATGGAGAGTCTTACGATTGGGAGAGTAAATATAGTTATTAAAAGGAAAGAGCAGTTGGTAACACTGCTATGATGCATAAATATACTTGCATCTATTGATTGCACATCCTCTAGACCCCTAAGGCCTGAATCAGAACTGTGGACGGTGTTTGGTATAATTGCTTCGACCTCGAGATAGCATCATCGCCTAAATAGGCCCAACGATCAAACAGTTAAAGTTGCATCAGGAATTCATTGGGTTTATCCTGCTGTCAAATATTTCATAAGGCGATAGTCAGAGAAGATCAGCAGTGTGAAAATTGTGCCCATAAAAAGATGTGCGACAGAACTTCAGGAGGGAATGACACAGCCGACGCTGAGGTCCCCTAACGAGGTCAACCTCAGCGAAGATAATGAAGGAAAATTGTTTCTATTAGCTGAATCTCTCGCTACGTAACACACAACTCAACAGATGGAAAAGAGATTCAAATGTAAAAATGCCACCAACTGTTCTCTGAAAATTACCGTAAAAGGCTACACACTCAAAATATCGTTAAACAGTGGATCAAAAGTAAAAGTATGGATTAAGCGCATGGATTCTGTAAAATAATAATATTCTCGATCGCCGAAAGTCGAATATGTTGTGCTATGAGGGTAGTCCCAGAAGTACTCGACCTAATGTCAGAAGTACTCGATCTCTGCATGAGGAAGAAATTCCAAATTCAACTCGTTAATTCTGGTCATCACGATAACGGATATGTGAACTGGTACATTGTTTTGATGAAACAACAAAATTTTTTGCCAACTGCGGCCGTTTTTTCTTGATTTCATCACCCAAACGCTGTAATAAGTTTGCACAATACTCGTCGTGGATTGTTTCTCCTTTTTGAAGATAATCAATGAAAATCATCCCAAAAACCGACTCCATAACCTTTCCAGCAGATGGAACTGCCTTCTTCTTTGGAGCTGATTCTCCCCTTGCAGTCCATTGTTTTGTCTATTTCTTCGTCTCAGGTGTGAAGTGATGGACCCGTGTTTAGCGGGACTACCCTCGTACGTAATGAAAATCATCGTCTAGGTATGGGATGGGGAACACTTTTTCATCCTTAAGTCACATTTGTAACCCCAATCTTCTTTATTAGCACGCTACCCATAGTCCAAAATCAAATTTACACACAAGAAAAAAGATTTAATGGCTAAGCAACCTGGAGAAGAATATTTTCCATTGAATTTTAATTCGAAATGACAGATCTGAGAAGTTAAGTAATTCAAATGTCTGCTTTCTAAAGAAGACAAGAGAAGGTCTCGCGAGAAGAGACAGACTTGCCTCATTAGTTCTAAACTTTTAATTCCTTATTTGGAATTCTTTATCCATGAACTCATGGAACAGAGTTTTACTTTAAGTTAGTTAGCGTGATGTCGCCGATACGGAAAATGCCGGATTTGTAATGAACACAACGCTAAATCTTACTATGAAATGGCTTAATTGGCAACTATGCAGCATAACTTTTACGTTTAATAGAATCCATAATATTTACCTCCTTAACTAGGTCGTGCGCAAGCCCAAAAGAAGAGTTTGTCAGCGCTTGGACAATTATAATAATAATAATAATAAATCGACTTTATTTCAGGGCGAGATTGAGACTAGTAAGTCTCTTCTTACATCTAACCCTATGTCATAAAAGATGAAAAGAAATAGTTTATGGGGTTAAAATAAAAGAAAAATAACAAAGAGATGTGTTTGCGGGTTAAAAAAAAAACCTAAGTTATTGCACTTAGGAAAAAATAGAACCCTTATTATCAGTGGAGGACCTTCGACCTTTAAACCACACACACTGCATGCGACTCATTGTTCCCCCGAATGCCTTCCTATGCCATCGAGCGAACACTTTTCATGAAAAACAAAAACCCACTTACCAGAAAAGTAGATAACTTTTATAAAACTCACTAATAGGGAGTTTATATTCAAATAAGTGACTAGTTGTAATTTTTTTTATACTCTTCGTTATACTTCGAATCAATGTCAATACCTGCAGTATTTATGAAGAGTATTTTTTAATTATTATTAATAAATTAATTATTACGGACATCTTTGTTGGCTCTCCCAATACCTTGACATTGAAAGTGACTCGCAGTTGTATGAAGTTTGGACCCCCCTGATCTAGCCGAAATTAGATGTATGGAGCAATTTTATTGATTGGACTGATTCTCGTTTATTGCAATGAATTATGCATGCCATTTGGTAATTAATTCATTCTGAATTAACCCAATGTAATATGTGGTGCTGAAATATTCGCGTGGATATTTTACTACTATATTGTCCTGCCATTTATAATATTCCATGCCTTTTGATTTCAGCTGGAGTCAGCGATAGGGTCTTCGGAAGGTCAGTCGGGCATCATTAGATGTCCTGTTTGCAGGAAGGAAGCAGTTATCCCACAAAATGGACTCGCGGCATTACCGGCTAACGTTTATCTGCAATCACTGCTTCGGCTGGTCTCCGCGAGGAGTTCCTCGCGCCGATCCCAGCCAACCACTCCGGAAACCCCATCTCAGATCGTGCTGCCATCTGCCAATGGATGCTCTAAGTGTGGCGCGGTGGGGCAGTTGCATCTTTACATCTGCGGACATTGCCATCAGGTGAGCCGCAGATTCCCGGAGGGCCGCAAAAAGATATCGTGATGTCATTTGGATTCCCAGCACAGAATATCTCTATCGTTATGGATGCACCAATCATATTTTCACAGCTTTCTTTTGGAAAATCTCAACTCTGGCGTCGAAAACAACATTAAAGCAGGATGGATGTGCCAGCAAAATCCAATTCGATGTACATACTAACTTACTCCTTAAAAATGTCCCGCTGTTAAAGGAATAGTTTCTTATCTCCATTAAAACGAATACACGGATAGGAGAAAATAAATTTCTCGAATCTGCTTCATTTATTCGAATTATTAGTTTTAATTACTCGTTATTATAGAAAATGAAAGATAAAAATACGATGCCAACCATAACTGTTTGCCTATGTATCATTGATAAGTATAATGAACTTCTTCCAATCCAGAGAAATAATAATAAACCTGGAGCTATTTTATTCCAATAGATGGTCACCCTGCGTGTAACAATTTCTTAGAGTGCCATATGCTTCGAATCTGATGTTACACATTCAAAGCGATTTGCGTGGTATTTGAATTTGCAATAATGCGTAAATGTCTCTTGACCCAATGTTAATATTTGTATTCAATAGAATTCAGTCTAAACAAAAAACTGGTCGCTTTCGTATGCTTTGAAAAAATATTTGGGAACGCTAAGCTATAGTAACGAAAGTTAACTTTATTAACACCACAGCTTACTATTATGACTTTTAGTAATCGGAAGAAATAATTCAATCATATAAACCAAACAAATTATATGAAGAAGTACCTGAATATTTTAATCCTTCGCAAGATAAATGAAACGAGGCTCATGCCCGGAGCGTGAATGACTTACTACTAGTATTAATAGTAATTGGTTGGGAGAGGGAAGGATAAGAAATGTAGAAGGAAATAACAAGACTCCTGCGGGGATTATTCTGTAAGATATTCTCTTAAATGAAAATTAATTAGAAATCTGGAAGTGATTTTTTAACGGCATAGTTCCCTCACGATTTCCTTAGTTTGGATATGAATTGGGAATCCAAGTTCGAGTATCGAACGCCGAAAGACGATTCTTTTGTGACAAATTTCTTCACTCACCCATGCGCGTTGGCATCTTTGTTTTTTGTTGAGAAAGTATTTTCATTTTATTCAAACTTAATTACTAAGATAAGAAGCAACTTAACAAAAAGGCGTTGTATTTTAAAATGTTACTTCATGAATAAAATTTATCAATTTCAATTTAAATTTTAAAATATATAGGTTATATTTTCCCCTTCGTGATATATATAATTATAGATGTAGCATGAAAAGTTCTTGAATTTTAAAAAGTATTTCCTGGTAGAACCGGAGTGCACGGATATTCCAGAAATGATTACTCAACTAAATGCTCCGGTTTTGAATTACCGGGGTAATCCCCGGTAATTCAAAACCGGAGCATTTTGGATTCCATAGATGTAGGGGAATGAGAAAATATCTCTTCTAATTTATCGTATTTTTCCGAGTCTCAGAAATTGCTAGCACAAGTAAAGAATCAGTTGAATTGTCCCTTTCCTTTGCAGATACTCTGCAGCCAATGCCTTCCTCCTCACTTCACTGAACTGCGAGAGAACATGACGCATATACGGGAGCAGATGAAGACCGTATCGCAGAGGTTACAGGATGCAGAAAGGGGTTATAAGGTGACATTTAAAGCCGTCATAGATAGAAAATAAATTATTCAAACTGGTCGCTCGGTGTTACGAATTTTACATAAACTTTAATGCATTAATACTTCTTTCTCACTTTTTCCACTCATCTAAACTTTCCTATCATACCAATTTTTCAGGTCTTTTCTCTGTGAGAAAATTCTCGAATTGGTTGAGTGTTTCTGTTGCTTAAATATCACAGTTTTTTCAGATTTTATCTGTATTATTTTAAGTTTAATTTTCGTGCCATTTTCCTTACTGTCAAATAGTATGCTATTACTATTAGTATATTAAATACATAATAAAAATATATAAACATACATACAGACGTACAAATTTTTACAAATAGTAATAAATACTATCACTGTTACTATCCATTAGCATATTAAATTAACCGTTACTAAGAAAGAGTTGAGTTCCACACAGCATTCTTAACTCTTAATACAGTCAAACCTTGGATTGCGAGCATAATTTGTTCTGGAAACGTGCTCGTAATTCGAAGCATTCGTATATCAAAGCCATTTCCCCAATAAGAAATAATGGGAACTCAGATGATTTGTTCCAGAAAGAAAATGTTCATATACCTAATAAAGATTAACACAAATTACCATTTATATTTTTTATTTAAACATAAATTTATACACTGAATGAATTATCATATAGAAAAATTTTCACTGTTACTAATCGAATCACTGCTATCAGTTAGCTCATCGGAATCCTTTTCTTCGCATGGTGTTAATAAGGAACATTTCCAGTGTCACTCGTTTTTAAGGATTTCGCGGTAACGTGACACTGCATTGTCGATTATAGATTCATCGCTAGCGATGTTACAGTCTTACCTGAAGATTCTTGACAATTGCAGTTCATCTCCTTTAAGGTTCGCGGATTTTCAGAATGGTACAAAAGCATGAGCCTGAGTTTTAAATCAATTAGATTGCATTAGAATCGATTTAAATGCATTACCACAAAATAAGAGGGTGAGGCGATCTTCCATGAGCTTATGGCCGAGATCTGCATTCTCTTTTGATGTTATATCGGTCCTCTCAAGTGACTTTTTCAAAAAAGGTCCCGCCTCATCGCAATTAAGATCCGAAGAACTACAAAGTTCCTCAGTTTGGTTTACGCTCGGAACACACAATAGCGTATACGGATTCCATGTACTGCTCGTATTGCAAGAACTCGAAAACCGAGGTTTGACTGTATAATCCGATGCAGATATGATTTTGAGTATGCATATCTCTTCGCAGGAAGCCTTCTCTTGTTTCACAAAGAAAATCGATTCTTGCAAAGTTCAGACAAATCCTCTATGGCACTTAATTATCGGCGTTTTTTTTAAGTCAAACTTCAAGTTTTGAAAAGTTCATACTTATGCATTGCAGGATAAATTCTGCCAAATTCGGACGCAGCTAAAGGACGAGACGGAGAAGAGACTGACTCAAGTCCGAGAGGAATCGGCGCGGTTGATGGAAAGGATTAATGGCCTCGAGTCCAAAAGGGTTGAGGAAGGACGGGCCCTTCTTGGGCGACTTGCATCCACAGCAACTGCGAAATATATCGAGTCATTCGACGCTTCCGCCACGGAGGGGAAGGTGCGTCACCTCTTTCACAGGCTGCAGTGAAATTTAAAATATGAGCACTTCAATCCTGCTAACAACCTTTCGAATTATTTGGAAATTTGAGAAAAACCTTTGAGAAGTAGCCGGTTAAATTTTGCTTGGATTTCTAATTCTGGCGAAATAAAGCCGCTAACATCATAAGTGTATATTTGAAGAAAGCCTTCCTCGTAACAACTAAAACCTAAATTTATGTATGCTAATTTGTAACTAATACATGCGCCCGTAATAGAAACAAGGTTTTATATTTTTTGGATTACTTTTACCATTTTGAATGTATCAGCTCTCTGTTTTATGAGTGTTTTCAACCATTTCGAGTCGATTCTTATGGTATCGTGAGCTCGGCTCTCAGCGACACTGAAAATATGGCATTCCAGTGGAACGCAGCGATTTTTGTGTTATCTGCAGGTCGAATTGTTCCTGAAAGTGAGTGGAGAGGCGAGCGAATTGCTGAGCGAGGCGTCGCGGTTGAATGAAGTGCTGCGGTCATTCCCGGCATTCGATCGCTCTTCCTTCCGCATCCTCGATCCTCAAGACGAAGAGGATGAGGAAGAAGCCGAGGAAAAGGAAGAGGAAGAGGAGGTCGAGGAAGTGGAGGAGGAGAAGGCAGAGAACGGCGGCGAGAGGAGAGAAAAATATAAATGCAGAGAATTAAGGAGAATGGATTCGAGGAGCCAGAAGAGAACCAAAGTTCTGCCCACGAACCATGAAGAGCTCTCTTTATACTACAGGTATCCTCACTTTTTCCATAATATCTGGGTAACAATTTAATTTCTTATCATTTAACTGATATACTTGTAGTAATAATTATGTAAGGTAGTTTAAAGTAGACTGTTAATAGGTGGGTTTTTTAAATGACTAGGGAATTTTAAATGAGGGAAAGATTGCTCATGCGGGGTCAGAATGGTTCTTGAATTGTTTTGAATGTAATACTTTGGTTCCCTGACATCCTCTTTCAATTTTGTCGAGGGTCCATTACCAAGGCCCAAATATAAGGGGCGCAAGGATTCGGATATGCTTCTAAGGTATGGTAATGAGCGCACTAATGTGGTAAACCAAAGAGATATCCCTGTGGGGGAACAATTTTGGTAACCTGCCCCTCCTAAGCTAGTATGTCAGCAACTTCTCCTTGTATTATAATACAGGTGACAAATCCATAATTCTTGTTTAAAAATGTGGTTCGTCGTCATTTGCACTAAGCAAACGGCAGAGAAGTTCATTTAAAATTGGAAACTTCGAGGAAGAGATTGCTCACCTCACTTAGGAAGAAAAGAAATTTGTTTTTTCCTCAGAATAAACGCACAAAGTTCTTTTTCCCCTAAATATGGCACCGTTCCACAAAGTCGAGCTTGAATAAATCAGATGTGCTGTTTGCTTCCTTTCCGTAAATTAGTTTTCACCAAAACATTACCATTACTTTCTTTAGACTTTTTCAATTTCTTCTCAAAATTTCGATGTTACGAACTCTGTTTAAACTCCACCACTTTTCACCATTATACATATGCGGTCGAATACGAACACATTATACGGTCGATGTTTTTCTCTAGTAATGAAATCATTAGAGAGAAAGAGCGAAAGCAAAGACAATTTTTAAGTTTTGATAATCAAACCCATTAATTTATTTCGAAAATCAGTTTATTCGAGGTATTCCTTCCATAACTTTCGATAAGAGATATGCAACGAAAAACGCATGGTTCACGTGATGATTTTCGATGCAGAAATGAAAAAGTATAGCATGTTCACCGTTGGGTGTTGAAGATCTCTTAAAATTTATCTTAGTTCATCTTCCAGTAGTTTTGGGTGAGTTGAGACCACAGGTCGATTCGGCCTGTAAATATGAATACCGTTTGTAAACCTCTGCGTAACATTAAGCGGCAGAAGCGTACATTTTGCCGCATTAGTTCACTCGATACCGGAAGGCATAAGTATTATTAACCGTTCCATAAATCCTGACAGTATTGCCTTATGGGGTAAACGGAAAGCCTCGCGCCGGGTCTCCTTTACGCGGGGCGTCTGATTCAAATGGATAAAATTAAGATTTGTAGTATACGATGGTCGATTTCAACTTAAATTCTGATGAAGTTTGAATGAGAATGACTTCATCAACATAGTGATGAAGATTTTATGCTTTTATGTCAAAGGAAACAAAGCTTAAAGGAAATATTGAATGAATGGCTG
>KZ309887.1:26797-70407 GCA_000376725.2 Ladona fulva
ATTTTTATGCATGTTCTCTAATTTATTTCTCCATTATGGTTTGCATGAACCTAACAAAGTATGTGTGCAGGCATATCAACATCTTTTAAGCATAGAATGGCGAAAACAGAAATATTTTATCTATATGCATGCAATCATGGCGATGTTATTGCCAACAGCCTGCAAACGGATATTCAGGCCTTGTATCCAATGGCCTTAAGGCACTCATAGAACTTGTAATAATTGGAGTAGGAATCCGTGTTTTCTTAAAAGCTCCGTTCTGCACTATCTTGTGCAATATGCATATATTTTGAAATTATTAGTTACGTAATATTGCCATTTTCATCCATTTTTGGTTCAAATTCTCCTTGGTACTTGAATGTTTTCTCTTATCTTCTCAGATCTCGCTCTGTGACTTCACCACGGTGGAAATTCGGCGGCTCTCGCGAAGGGAAGCGGTCAGGCGAGCTTTATCGGCCGGCGGGAATGGGGGTAGCGCCTTGGGGGGGAGGCGCAGAGTTGTACATGGCACTTTCCGACGGAGGAAAGGTGGTGATTTTTACTAAGAGGTCATCTGGCAGTGGATGGAGGCATTCAAAGATACTTCCACCTCCGCCTGCTAAAGATAAAATGATGTGTCCCTTTGGAATTGCTTTTTCCGAAAAGAGAAAGGAAGTGTTTATCACAGGTTTGCTATGACTCTAAATTCCATTACCTTTCCATTTGGTGCCCGTGCGACTATTTGTTCACTGCGTTTTAAGTGTCTCTTTTGTTTGTATTTCGTCAACTGTCGACATCTGTGCAGTGTGTTCACCAATGAGGTTACGGAAAGTTAAATGCGAATGGTTAAGGAAAACTGATCTACCTCTGCAGCTTAACTCTGTTTTATTAAAACATTAGTACAAATATCACAAGATTTCACTGTATAATCATGATCAGCTACGTATGAACTGTACTTAACTAAGAATGAACAACTCTCACCATCTCAGTCTTCGTTTATAACGAACGGACGCTTAATAGATTCATCGACATTTATTTTTAAATTTTCACACAAGAGTTTGTCGCATTTTATGCATTCGCAAGGGAAATTAAAATCGATCTTTTGATACCTATAATCGAATAACACGCACAACTTGAACCAGTGGTGACATTTAGTGTTTTCAATGATTTTATCGGAGACGTAAATTTTAAGGTTTCCAATGTAACACTGAATTCGATAATTAGTTAATCTACACGCATCATGACAGTTTAAGATACCTAATGCGAATAAAGTCTATAAAAGCATTCTTAACATGTGCTAGGAAAGTGATTCATCAAAAGAAGGAATTGAAAGTAAGCAATATTTCAGGAGAATAAATATTAATGAGAATATGAACTCATCTGAAGATATAAACGCGTAAAGCGAGTTTTACGAAGGAGTGCACAGTTCTAGAGAGCACTGAAGGGCTCATGAAAAGTTCAATTGTGTTGTCAAAATAATTCTGTATCTCCTGTAATAGAAATTGAAATATTTTGTGCGAGAATTGATAGCAAGAATGAACTTTCTCTTTATGCAAATTTATTTCATTTGTGCAGAATAGTTTATGCGGGTTAAACTCCAACGTAGTCCACCATTTAAAATATAACGTTAACGTCATTTAAGCGGCTTTCTCTTAATTTGTATACCAATGTGAAAAAATGTGCTTACGTGAATGTTTTTCGTATCGCCCGTAAGAGCAGTTTTCAGCCAGTTCCTTAAGAAAATTGGACATTCTTTTGGCAGTCTCGAAACAGAGCAAAGCTTTAGATATGGAAATAAATTAGAAATTACTGATTTGTAACGAAAGTTGGGTGTTTGAGAGTTAACGGAATACTTAATGATAGTGATAGAGGAAATAATTATTAGTGATAGAATAAATAATTGTGGCTCGTCATATAATCTTCGACTCGACCTTGTGAACATCCATTAATTTTAAAGATGTAACTGAACATTAAATTTTGAACCACCTGAAGAATCTTACATCATTTTGGATGGTCTTATGTTTCGAAAATGCTGCTCCAATAGATAGACTATATTTCTCCTCAATGTTAAACATGAATAAGTTAAAGTGCGTTCGGACAAAAGGCTACCGATGACACAGTGTTCCTTCTCTCAAACACTATCATGCGATTTATATAATTGATTAAGAAAACTTTAAAAAGAAATCTTTATCAAATATACGTTTTTAAATATCTCAGGTTTTTAACTATTTGAAAAAATCATCAAATATCATCCACTGTACGTCATTCCTATACTTATCTCTCCATTTGTTGTTTCGTTGTTTGCTTTTTTCCTGTCTTTATGTTCGTTTTCTTGATCTGTGATATCACTTGGTGGTGAGGAATTGTTGAAATAAAACTAAGGTTTTGAATAACAAAGAAGATAACATTTAAAGTAAAGTTTATCATATAGTAGTAGTATTGCTAAAAGTGCTTCAACAGCTGAGGTCATTTCGCACGTAGGTTCCCACCGGGAATCGAACCCGGGACCGCTTTCATAGGAGTCGAACGTGTTGCCCACTTGGATATCTGGGTGCCCGTAAAATGTATCTTCTTTGTTGTTGAAAACCTTGGTTTTATTTCAACAGTTCCTCATGATGTCATCAAGATTCCACAAAGTGACGGCCTCCTCCGTGAATTTTATAATTTTATCGCATTCTCTTCCAATTCGCATATATATGTCATTCGTTAAAAATTTATTGTTTCATTTTTCGTTTGAATACTTTCTTAATTTAATTTCGTGTTAACGGTGTTTTTAATTCATTTCCCTCACCCACATGGATAATAAGTAACATTTCTGTTGTTAAATATCTGAATGCAATAGTTTATATTCCAGGTATTGATTCCTCGCAGCTCTCTAAGCAATCCAGTTAATAAGATATCGCTCCATTCTTCCACAATGCCTATCCTTAGCATTTAGCCTTTCCCTCATAATCTAAACAAGGTTTTCTCTTTAATGTCTCATGCAATACTTGAGTAATTTTTTGACGTGAATTCTGTACTCGCTTGAGCTTGAAAACTTATGATGACGCGACTTGTAAAGTCTTTAATGATAATGAAGATTAACGCTGCCAATTATTGTGAAATTTGGTCATTAACTTAAATTGTTTAACTTTAATTCGCCAGAATCAGCGAAAACGTCGTGCGGGGTCGTTCGCTAAAAATAGTTTTTTCATTCAGAGTTTCAAAGTCCATTTAAAAACACTGTATTTTGGGCTCACTCTTTCGATTGCAGTCCACTGTACGTCGTTCCTAAAATTATTTTTCTATTTGTTGCTTCGTTTTTTGTTTCTTCGCGTGTTTATGTTCGTTTTCTTGATCTGTGATATCATTCACTCGGTTCAATATTCGTATCTTTGCGTTCTTCTGTTTCATTTCGCCAAAACTCTGAATTAAACAATGGAAACCTGCACAGGTCTTCGCAAATGTATGTCTTACTTTTTTTTTATCGCATGAAGTATTTTTTGCTTGTATTCTTCACCATCATTCTATTCACCGTATTTTGATTTGTAATTCATATTTTTTCGTTATATCCGATCTTAAATCTTGTCGAAACGCAAAGAATCACAAAAAACCTAAGATTTAGAAGAACTCATAAACAAATGACGACGGATTACGAAAGAAAGGTTTAGGGGATTAACAAGTAAGGTGTATGATCTGGCATGAATTTATAATGTATACGAAGTTGGCTACGATAATTTCTCCGCCAATATTGTAGATGTCTTCTGAAATGCCAAAGACGTCATTCTGGTGAACTTCTTGTAGTATGGAAAGATTAGTAAGATTAATTCACTTTTTCTCGTTAAAGCGGTTTTCGGAAGCCATTAATAATGAAGTCATCTTCATTCACGACGGTAACGGTGATTTCACACTGTCCGCCACTTAAGGTGAGATGCGTAGAGCTATCCCTCATTCAGCAGAAAGATTTTATATTCCCATCAATGGTTTTCAAGAAAACTCCTCGGGTTGTCGACCGGATAAGCTCGTTGGCTAATTCCAACGTTAGAATAAAGATTTCTTGAAATCCCTGATACAGCCCAGAATTAGCCTCTCCTTAATTTTTCTTAAATTCCCATCTGAAAGCGCATTTGTCTGGATCAATGTTCTTGTCAGATGAGAAAGTAAAAAGAACAGTTGCAAAGGAAAGTCATTGACCAAGGAAATGATTTCCTTCAAGATGACATAAACGAATTAGTGAATTAGTTTGACAAATTCCTCAATTGCCTCGG
Source organism: Ladona fulva (assembly GCA_000376725.2). Lineage (NCBI taxonomy): Eukaryota > Metazoa > Arthropoda > Insecta > Odonata > Libellulidae > Ladona > Ladona fulva. The sequence continues at coordinate 31,024 of KZ309887.1, forward strand.
CGTTAACTTGAAAGAGTGATGTGCTTGCAGTCCTTTTAGAACTCATCGTCAATTTAAGCCGGATCATACACTGTTTATTAATGCCCTTTCTACCTTTTCTCCGATGTATCTTCTCTTATACTCTGCAAATAAAGCCTTAATCTGAAACAATAACTGCCATACACCGCTATACTGCCTCATTCAGTCATTTCTGAAGACTGAATACAATTATTACATGCATTAATTTGGTAAAGGAGTCAAAATAATAACGCCAATTGTTAATTTGAAACGAATCGCATAAACAACCTCTTATCTGACACTAATACAAGGAGGAACTTTTTCTCCCATTCCTCCAATCTTCTATGAACATATTCTTTAACCCGACCCAATTTATTTCATTCGCAATCAGACAAGTGGTGCCACTGCATCCACGTATACGATTCCGAGGGCAACTGGTTACGCCGCCTCTCTAAGCAAGGTCGCTCTCCCGGGCATCTTTCATCACCAGAGGGGATCGCAGCTTCGGACGCATACATTTTCGTCGCCGACACGGGTAACGACCGGGTGCAGGTCCTGGATGCCTCTAATGGTGGCTTCGTCACATTCGTGGGCTCCGACATCTCGTCCTTCCGGATGGAGTCTGACATGATTGGACCGTCAGCAGGGTCGGGCTACCTCATGCAGCCAACTGGGGTCGCCCTAAACGCAGCAGAGTCCAAGCTAATCATCTGCGACTCAGGACATAACAGAATAAAGATATTTGACATAAGTGAACTCTGCGAAGAAAAAGGCAGCATCTCAAACAGGCCAATGAGCGTCTTCGGATCTTTAGGTAGTCAAAAGGGACAGTTCAGGTCCGCTAGGGGAGTTGCTGTGGATAAGCTGGGATTTATCACCGTTGCGGATTCGGGGAATGCAAGGGTACAAATATTCAGACCAGATGGTAGGCTGGTAAGGGCTTTCGGAAGCAAGGGTAAAGAACCCGGAAATTTTGGCTATCCGACATCAGTCCACATAGGACCCTACTTTGAATTGTTCGTGAGTGACAGCTCCAATCATTGCATGTATGTATTTTGATAGGCTGTGCCTATTTCCAGTATATTCACTGTAGAGGATAATTTATTTTCAGGTACTGAAATAATACCTATGTAGAGAGATTGTACGGCGTGGGGTTTTTTAGTAACCTGAATACGTGAAACGGAAATTACTTTGTAAACAAATTTTCCTATGGAGTCAATGGTTTCTTCCTTTCTTTAGGCCGAACCTTAATTTTTTTATCTCGTACTGCAATCGCTTGAATATTCATTCATTGAATCAGCCGTTTCCAACGACCCTAATCGCTGTTCTTATACCGTAAATTCTATCAGAATACGATTTCACATAAAATTATGGGAGAATAAACGAGGTATTAGATTCTAATGCAAATTTATTGAAGGAAACCCTTCGATATGAAAGAGATTGCCCAGCAAAAGACTGGAATTTGAATGATTGTTTCCCAAGCTATGCAATTAAAGTATCATAAAATAAAATAAAGTTTTTTGGGGAATATACTTTTCAGTATCGCGAATTACGTCTCTTACCAAAAATCATTGCTTGTTGCCGGTATTCGATGAACAGAAACTATGTATTGTCATATTGTGTGTGAGATATCTGTTAAGGCAGGAATAGCTATTTTCAGCTTCCTTTCTGTCGTTCAATTTGGTTTTAGTTTTAGTTGATAACTAAATGAAAACACCTATTCCTTAAAAAAGTCAGTTATGGCTGTTAAATGTTTTTGAGCACCAACTTGAAGATTAGGCGAGATTAGACAATTACGAAAAAAACTTAAAACAATAGTGATAACACAAGGGTAATTTCCCTTCTAGTCTAAATAATTCTAATCGCATCCATATCTCAGCATGTGTGCACTAACTTTATCTCTACCTCTACTGCTCTCAATTTAGGTTGATGCTGATATAAATAAGTATTTCCCGTAAGACTGCCGTAAGTGCTTTTAGACTAGTCTTATATAATTTCAATATAAAGTGCTGGATATAAAAATATTTACTCACTCTTTCTCCTGATCAGACTGAGAAGTTCTCAGGAAAGTATTGATCGAGTTTATCACTCGCGGACTTTACTTACGAGAGTTGCGATCTTCGTGTGCGTTCGTTCTCCGTTCACCACGAGAGATGAAGCTACAAAAAGTGATTAGAGTTTGTTATCCTAATTATTCATTGTTAATTTAAAAGCAATTAAAGGAATATGCATAAGAAATAAAATTTGAAATGAAATCAAATTATAAGAAGAATATTTTGCTCTAAAGAGCAGATTTTAGGATGTTTTATTTAAAACCTCAAAAACTGATCATTCAAACCAAATATCAATCTTCCACTCACCCGGAATTATAATATGGAATAGATAACATTCGACAGTTGGGAAAATAAGATTTGCCGATATTCTCCGACTATACACGTTTTTTCAACATGTCCAAAACCTAAATTTATTATTAAGATGCGATATGACTGCACTGCAATGTTGCAATGTGCATTTGCCGGTAACATTTTGGTGTCCAAGAAGTAAAAATTTCAATTATGGGTCAGTGAGGCTCCTTGAGTTAAAGGAAGGAGCGAGACCAAAATGAAATTCATTGGGAAGGGGCAAAATGGCCATGGTTCATTCGACAGTTGTTGGTTACACTTCTTGCAGAGATTTTCATCTTCTCAGTAATCGTATGTTTCTAAATAAGTTTTGTCATCTCATTTCGAAATTGCCAAATTTTGCTATACTGAGAGGTCAATATCCCCGCAAGTGATCAGATAAAAGTTAGATTTCACGTATCCTTGTTACCACGCCTTTTATATTGCGACAGTTTTGGTAATTGGTCAATTAATTGTAATTATTAACAGTTTCACATAATTTCAACATTTTTCGACGGTTAAAATCGTTTTTTCTGCATTCCTGCGTATTGAATCGGTTTGATGACACCATTTCGGCACCATCCTGACGCCCTTGATGATTGCCCCGACACCAATGGGTTAGTATACTATTGCTATTGGTAAACTAAATAAAATTATGAGCCCTTTTACTAACAGCTAACTGTGGAGTACATAACAGAATATTTCTAAAGTATGGTAATGAGTATAGGAGGAATTTAGCGGAGAAGCATGGTCGGATAGGGAGGGGTCTTCTCTGGAGTATGGCTCCCCCTTCCCACAGGCAAAATCAACCCTATTCTTACCCCTAATCTGAGGGCAAGTGGGGTGACTGCTTTTCGGGGCGGGGTCGGGATGGGCGAGTCAAAGGGGACGGGTAACGTATGCCTTTGCTTGCATTTGGTCGGGATGAATTGGCTGGTGAGTGTTGAGATGGGCCGAGGGCGATATTCAGTCGTAGAAGTAGCGTTCCCACGGGGTTCAAGGGGAGAGGGAAGTTTAAAAGGTATGGAAGCGGAGGGCGATGAATGGACAAAGGCGCGGCCTTATCAGTAAGATATTTCGGTAGAATTCCTCAGACACAAGCGAGAGGTCAAACCGAGTCGTTTTAACTCGCGCATTTGTTTCGAAGGATCCAAATTTGAGTTCAGAACGTAACAGTATCTCAATAGATATCGGGTCAAAGGTGGAGTGCTCAAGTTTTCAGAAGTAATAAGAGATCATATCCTGTCAAATAAGAGATGATATCCTGTCAAAGAGAACTAACTTTTTGAAGAAAAGTATTCGATTTAGGTACCCTCTGACATTCTCGTTTTTGACTTTAATTTTTGTTGCTCTCAAATTTTAGTCTACTGTCTACTGGGAGCGATGTTTCAGCAAAACGTCGAGCGAAATATATTTCTATTTCTACTTACTGTGAACATTATTTACCTACCTGTTTATCATTCTGGAATCTTTAGCAACTATCAAGAGTAAGATTAAAAGTTGCTTGACTATTCAACTAGGAAAGGAATTAAATGCTTTGTATCTCCTTAAATCTCCGAAATCTTCAATTCTTCGAGGATTCACATCTATTTCTATTGCTCCTTAATAATGATATTTGTAGGAATTAATTGCGCAGACAAACAGGATTCTAAAAAGATAGGTTACCTACCTGGATTGTCAAGATGGTTATTTGAGAGAAACTTTCTCTCCCTCCTTTGTTTATCTAACTCTGGTAGGATTTTCTTCTGTTCTTCGCCGTACAAAAGAAAAGTTTAAATCCCACAAGGGATTAGCTTACCTGGAGCGCTATTGATTGCTTTCTTAAAGCAGTGATTTAAGTCAGGTTTCCTTAAAGCAAGGAGGTCCATCATTTCCGGTCGGAAGTCTACAAATATCCGCCAAAGATTCGGACCGATTAGAATTCCTAAAACTAGACTATCATTTGCTCGTATATGTATCGCTTAATTTCGCATTACTATTTTTGTACAGATTGGTTCCATCAAAAAGCACGTGAGCTTATAAATAATCACTAGGTATGCCCCGAAAGTAAGTTTCGTTTGGTATTACAAAAAAGATTTACTCTCATTTAATAGTAGAAGTACATTCATTATAAAAATCTCTATGCCTTTTACGTATACGAGCTCCCGCATTTTAGAAAGCTCATATCGAGTTTATGTATAAGATTTCCTAAATTAGTCATACGTTTCAGCTTCACAACATAATTATAATTTTACTTTCTCTTGTATATTGCGTATGGGTACATTGTGAAATGCTAGATGTCAAACCTTCAAATTTACTCTCTATCGAAAACTATTTAAAGAACAGGCGACAGTTTTCTTTCACGCAGCATTCTCGTTCCCGAAATTGAATCATCGAAGCGGTGGTGTAATTCTTCCGCCTCCTCGCACCTGAAATGCGATGAACGGGTATTTGGTGTGTGCTTGGCGACGAACAGCGCTCTGCGGGAGGTGGCAGGACGCGTGGCCGTCTTTGCGGGGAGTTTGGCGACCGCACCGCAATTCATGGACCTTTGAATGGAACAGCCGCAACTTAATTCCAAATCGGTGGAGTCCAATTGGCCGATGTAGGTTATGGTTGAGGAATGGAAATTGCCCAGTCAACTTCAGTTTTGTCATTTAGATATCACTGACGGTGATTAATGAATCCGTGAGTAAGAGAAGAGATATTGGTTTAATATCTGAGGTTCTCAAAATTTGGGGGATAAACTTTGGACCAAATTTCAAGGACCGAATTACCAAAAGAGGAAAGAAAAATACCCTTGAATTTTTTAATTAGATGTGCCATTTATCTGGCAAGATGTTTGTTGTTTAATGGGGGTTCGTAATGAATGTTTTGACACATTTTATTCCACACCTGGAGGCTTACTTCTGTTTCAGTTTGAATTAAGACAAACTAACAAACTTTTCGTTTGAGTTCATGCGTATTTCATAGAGATAAAAGGCTTTAAAATACCACTCTGCCTTTTTAGCGTTTCATTAAATAGGATCTTTTGCCCTTGCGAAGGATTCAAGAAATGCTGGAACACTACAATGATGGCTGTACCATATCCATGAATTAATATCGATGAAATATGTTTCAAATTAACATATTTACTTCGTAAAATATATTGGAAGTAAATCTCCTGAAAAATTTTGGAAAATTGTCATAAGATATAATCCTTCAGAAATGGGAAAATATATTGACAAAAGATATTACGGGTAAAAGAAAGTTTTACGGGTAGTTTTTGAACCATTTTGTAAGGTTTTGTTCATGACAATGTTAGGTTTTACGTTCGTCGAAGAATGAAATTATTTAAAAATACAACCGTTTGTTCAACAGAACGCAATGAGGAGCGTTTGCAGTTGAGGCCTTTAAGAGAACCAGACATGGAAACTATGTTTCCTAGATGCCTCTAGCAGTAGCGGTTATTTTAAAAGTACTATAACAGCTAAGGTAATTTCGAGCGTAAGCCCCCACCGAGATTCGAATCCAAAACCGCTTTCAGCGAGGTCGAACGCATTACTCACGTGGCTATTCGGAGGTCCGGTACTTTTACTGTATTTGAGCCATTAATGAATAGACGTCATTTTCAGTGATAAAGCAAATGAAAGAAAAATAAGAATTTCTAAGGAAACATTTTTATATTATTTGTAACTAAATATTTCAACCCCGCTTGACACTATGGAAAACTCCTTCCAAAAACTCAAAACGATTCTTTCACTTCGCGTTGCAATTAAATTGTTTATGTTGTCTTTATTTTTTTTTAGATCGATATGGCTGTCATCCCCCGTAAACAGCACAATAGTTACTTCTTGAGCTTCTTATCGTCGTGATTTCTCTAAAACCCGCCGAAACTTTTCACAAATACACTAAGGGAACTTAAGTAAGGATATAGGAATAAAAAATAAGGAATTCCAATTATTCCCCTTGCAAATTGCACTTTCAGTCCTTTATATAGTGAATTACGTGTAATCCACTACTGTAGTAATCTTCATTATAACAGAGGTCTACGAAAAATAAACTGTTGAGGCAGTTACGTTAATTAAACTTGGCTTTTACAAGTCCTCCCGTAACTATCACTGCTAAAAGTAGCATCTAGTAGTCTCAAGTCTACAGCATTTACTTTATTGTCCAATTTTCCCTTTTTTTGAAACCATGGATAATTTGAACCGATGTTTCATTTACGGTTACTTCCTTTCTATCAGTCCTCCTGCAGAGGATTAACACCCCTATTTTTCCAACAAACTCGACAGCCTTTTAGCACTGGAAAATCGAACCTGACCCTCTTATCATGCAATGAATTACATCTGCTGTATATAACCTCAGATATACTGCTATATCTATTAATCCTAGGAAGATCCATGGTGAATACAAGTCAACATTCGTGAAAATAATTGTATTTTCATCGTTAAAATAGTAATAGTAAACAGTTCCGGAGATTTTGCTTAATTATTTATAAGTTCACTATTGCATGAAAGTCCTTGTCTTACGACACATGGCGTAACGCAGGGTAATAATTTAAATATGTAATACGTTATTTCGGCACAAATTACCTGAGGATTTCTTCATATTTACGGCGATGATAACTAGTTTGTATCATAATCAGTCGATAATTAAAAATGCCGTCTCCCATATCTCCCTGAACAAAAGGATGCTCGTTTTGAAATGGTGCTGTCTTCTCCCCCATTCCTGAATATTGGACTCGACGAGGCGTTTGAGGCTGGGGTTGTGCAAATGGCATTCGATGCAGACTCTCCGCGGGGGAGAGATTTCGCAAGTGGCGCTTGGAGAGGGCGCTTCTGCACTTGACAGGGTCGTTGTCTGCAGATGGCTCTTTAGTGGGGATGGATTGAAAGGGGGCGTGACCGCGCAGACTCGGAGGCTTCGCTGGTTTTGGAGGGGTAAACCGATCGAACCTCTGCTCTGACAATGTCCAGGACGGGTTAGCGAGATCGTTCCCTGGGAGCTTATCTTTAATATTTATAAATAAGGAAACTAAGAGATAAATTAATTTGGAATTCCGTAGATTTCGGTTCTGCAGATTGGTCTGTTCTCTTCCATCCACTACCATCGATACACAAAATATCTCTTGGGATTTTTACGATTTTGTTTTCATAAGTTATAGTTCTTAGCTCTACACAAAGTATATTCTATAATTTTCCCAACAAAATTAGTGACAGTTTGAAAGCGCCGAAAATGAGGAAGGATCTATCGCAAAAAAATCCCAAAAATACTTCATAAATTACTCCTGACTTTTTCTACGGTTATGATATCCTTTAATTTTGATTAAATAACAACTTACAGCAGTATGTTTCTTTGTAGAAGAGATCAGCAAACAGGCGGATATCTGCGCGGAAGTACGTCATTTTCAAGAACGATATATATTTGAAGACCATTCAATTGAATATCCATTAGATTCGATCCACCTTTGCTCCTGTGACTTATGCCTCTCAAAATATTCGAGAACACTCGCCCTAAATAATCTCAGTACTTCTGTTCCTTTGTCTCACCGTTTTACCAAAATCCACTATTTTGGCCTCACCTTTGTGGAAGCCCTTCATGATGAAATAGGAATAACAACAACTTGTAAAGGTCGTTTTTAATCTTCTTTAATCATTTTACTTGAGTTTTTTTAAGTGATAATCGATCATGTCGATATTATTATCTTGTTGAGCATTCCATTATTTTTTTTATTGGTCCGTACTATTATTTTTCCCAAAAATTAATTTCTGAACTTTTACTTTTTCTGCGGAACTGAATTAAAAATATTTACCTTAAACTTGGAACCACTTGTCATAAAAATATGTGGGTAGATTACATATTTCTTTTCCCTACTTTTGTGTATTTGGTATTAATATTAATGTATTATATAATGTAATATATTATGTAATATATTCTATAATATGTTATATTATAACATAATTAAATGTTATATAATATGTTCTGTAATATTTATAAAGAAAATGAATGTTTGGCAAAGTATTTCCGTAAGTTACATACTATAATGCACGTTACATCTTTTATCCGGATCTCATTTTCTGGGTTATAGGATTACCGGAACTAACTTCACGATCGGATTTAGTTTCTTTAGAAAGGCTTTAAAAAATAAAAGCGTTTTAAAATTTTAGGATTAATCTACTAAACCTCAATGGAGAGACACAGGAAAGACTCCAAATAAACACCCTGGGACGAGCGACACGCAGACACCCGGTATCTGCTAAAGAATATGAATCCTTTAACGTGTTTGCAAAAAAAAATTCGGGTATATAATCCGCCGATCGTTTCCCCCCAAACTTATGTTCCGAACGCCACGGTTTTCCTCTTAATCGCTCCATCTTCCAAAGCGTTTGCGGAAACATGCCCCTTGCAAAGTGCTTCAGAGCCATAATCTCCCAAAAGCCTCTTTTCCATTATTTACTGCTCGAAAAATCCTCGTATCCTTCAGAAAAGCTGTAGAACTATTCCCGGATCGAGTGGGGGCTGACGTTTGGACGTAGCTGGGGTAAGGGGCATTGGAGCTGCGTAGGCGGCTCGCACTGGGTGGCGGCCATCTTAACCATAAAGCGTGCTGACAGCGGCCGCGTGTTTCCGGCAGTAGCCACGTGGCTTTGAGCCGGGGAATCGCCCATAAGGTCCAGAGGAGGCGGATTGGAGGAACCGCCGTCCGCACAATGCCGTCGGTGGTCGCGTGTCGAGCGGCGCTCGGCAGCCCCACCCACTCGAAGCGGGGCGAATTAAGATTTCACGGCTCCCGGCGGTGTGTGCAAATAATGGCGGGGTATCCACCCACCCTCCAGCCCCTCACAGATTCACCGGGTTGCCTCATATCCGCGTCCTCTTCCTCGGCTTATTCTCTCTCTTAGGAAACCACACATTTAACTCATATTCTCGATCACCGTTTCTCCTCATGACAACTTCGAGGGTTGTGCTATCTCCCATGTTGTTTATGAATTTACTCGACCTGTGGTGATATATTTTTCAGCTTTATCTCTTCTCCTCTACTAGTCATACCTCCCGTGAATTCTTATTGAAATGATACTCTTGTCGCAATGATCACATAAGACCATCTACATTTTTTAATCGTTTTTGAAAATCGCCTTATATTTAATTCCTTCAATATGCATCAGCATTTCAGTGTTTTCTTTTTTTCAGAAAATGATACCAAAGTATCACCTCTTATATCTTATAACAGAACAATGGTGCTAGCAGTAACATTTATATTGTTCTGTTATAAGATATATTCGAATTGCACAATGTTACTTTTTCACCCTAAAACTCGGTAACTTGAAGCTATATTCTCGGTAGAATTTACAAAGAGATATATGCTCTTGATTTCTCACGCATTTTAGGTAACATTGGGTTAATTTACTATGCATAATATCAAAGAAAGCAACACAAAGAAGCTAAATTAAGAAAATGATAGTTTCTGATAATATCACTCGCGGAAAAATGGCTTGTGAATATATAGATGTAGATAATAAATGTAGATGTAGGTATTATACTTTTAGTTTGAAAATGAGAAAATTAGATGCTTCCAAGAGTTAACTTTCTGTTTTTCAATCCTAAAAAACTATATATTCAACGATTAATGCAGTCAATCGGGGTCTTCTTCATTCTATTCGTACTAAGCGATTGTATCCTCCATTCATTCGTACTAAGCCTTGGTATTTTTAATATTGATTGATATACGTGTCGTATTAAAGAATGTATTGACGCTGACCTTAACTTAGGCAGTATTTCAAAAACTGAAAACATCCATTTTATAGCGCCGTAAATATTTGGATTTGGCTGAAATATCTCGCTCTTATCACCGATAATTAATTGAACATCTCCTATCTCTGTGGTACTGCGAACTCTTCTTCGATCCATCTAGTAATTTCATACCGTTAAAAAAAGAACCTTCCCAAAATTGCTTATGTAAAATCAAATTTGCTCTTTTTTATGCAAACGTTTTTTTCGTATTCACTAACCGTTCTTAACAGGTCGATGATGACAGTCTTTTGAGATGTTGAAACTGGAGTCCTTGTGTCTATGCAAGTAAATCATTTTCTTTATTTCAAGTATTTAACATTGCTGTTTATATATTANTGAAACTGGAGTCCTTGTGTCTATGCAAGTAAATCATTTTCTTTATTTCAAGTATCTAACATTGCTGTTTATATATTAATATTAAAGTAATGAAATTGATGAGAAGGTATCGTAGGATCAAATAAAACGAAATGTAACTCCATTGTATGAACATATGATTTTACTATACTCGATGCCTCTCTCGAGCTCGAGCCGTTATCGAGTGGAACTCCATTATGTGAAGACAGAAATAATTATCCCACATACACAGACATTCTAATTATTAGTGACCGATTTGAATGATCACCAGGCAAAAAATAAGAAAAATCTTTTCGTCAGATGATTTATTTAATGATGATTTGTTAAAACCGGTAGCTAAAAGATATTCTGTGGAATTAGGATATATTTATTTCTATCGTCAACTGTATGATTGTAAATTTCAGTAGCAGTAGATTTCAAATTTTGTCGGTGTAATACTTTGATAACTTTTTAATGAGTGCAGGGAACCAATAGGAAAATATTTTTATCGCTATTATAATATATTATTCTCTCCCTTTTTGATAACTGAAATCCCATTATCTTTTGGACGCACAGTCTTTAGATAAGTCGATAGCAAAATACAAACGACACGGCAGAGGGAGAATTCTTGTTTACCACTGTTTTATAATTTCGAGTTAGGTAAATTTAATACTATATTTAATAGATATTACGGAACAAGAGAGTTGCAGATTTTAATACAGTCATTACGAGAAACTAATTCAGTTCAAAGTCTTTACTAAATCATCTCGAAACAATCGCGCAGCATCCCAGCACACCCAACTCTCGTGAAGAAGTCTTTCCACAGAGTTCTGCGCTATCGATTAACCTGTCACTCGCACCCCGCTTCCCTTTGAAATAGATTTCAGCACCACATTGCATTGCTCTTTTTCAAAGGAATTTTAGATGTTTCGAGCGGAATTAAACATTTCACGGCGGTAGAATTCTGCATTTGACTACGTATTCAGAATATAAAAATGAAATCAATTTAAATTGCTGGTATTTCAAATGAATTCGAAATTAATGATGTCAAAGTAATCAGGGCCGGCTTCAAGCGGTGAGCGAGTCAGTGACGTCCAGAGTAGAACTGCGCTAGCCCATAGAGTGGTGGGCACATACATTTTCATTTACATTAGTGCCCCGAAAGAGCCCTATGGCTTATGGCAGGGGGTGTGAAAACACCGAACCCATTAATAAGTTACCTGATTGGCATTCCAAATACTATCAGGGAACAGAGACCAGTAATAGCATCCGTTCTCGCTATAATCTCGCGACATCTCTTTGTCGTATAGTCTCGGAAATAGCGCTCGATTATTGTTAATCAATTATAAGTCGATATTTACTTACGAAAGGTATCCTTGGTTCGAATCCATATTACTCGAAAATACTCCCATAAGAAATGCGTGTAATGTACTTTTATTACCGTTTGCAGACTCCGTTTCTTTTGGTTAGAAATAATGGTTATATTAAATCAAGAAAAGTACATACTTAAACGGACATAGAATACAAATTCTTATTGTGGTCGTGTATTATCCTTTTTTATTCGATATTCTGAGAAATTAGATAATATATATGAACATTTTGTGAAATTCTGGTCCCCCCTGACGACCAAGGCGGTTGTTGAATCTGAACTCATGCATCTTTCCATAAGAATACTCGAGGCATTAAGGCCCGTATAGAATTAATGGTGAGGAGACGGTACTCATTTTTTGTAGAGTACTTATTAATCAACCCGATTTTCCAGAGGGTAGTTATATTTTGCTTTGTTACGATCAAGGAGTTATGGAAACATCAAAATATTTATCACAATAGGAAGAGAAGAAGGAACACTTTTGGAGAGATTTTTAGCGAATATGAGTCACGTATATGTAGAGAAACATTTTTGATGTGATTTCAGTTTGCGTGAGCTCATGCATTAAATAGTGCTCAGAAGGATCTTATAAACGTATTTTTAGGTGTTTCTATTACGTTTCTAGCTTCAGATTCTACCTACCTAATGGACATTCATAAAACGAGGAGGAGTTTCTTCAATTATTCAGAAGGATCAAATATAAAGTGTTAGAGTTACATTTTTAAATAAATAGATTTTAACTCCAACATTTTCGACGGAGGAGTTTACTAGTTTTCATTAATATTCATATCACAACGCTTAGATAGATATTAAATTTTATAGTTTCACTTGGAATCGAAAAACTAGAATTAATGGACTTTATAGAAAGTTGGGAAACGAGTTTTGGTACAAAGTTTGGGGAAACGAGAATCGGTTACAAACTCGGAGATTACATTTATTTGCAATAGAATAAGTAGAATTAATTCTCATTGCCATATTAATTCTAATGCCATATTTTGGCATAATTAAGATCTGTAGATTTGAGCTTTAATGATGGTAAAATGATTTAGTATTAACCTATTTATCATGAGTATCGGAAATGGAAGATGAGGTTTTACGCAAAAATCCAAAGAAGTCTTTGGAATTGGAAATTTGGAAAAATAATCTCCAATTCCGGTACCCAAAAGATAATCGATACTTCCGATTCCGATTAGTCGTCCCATTGCTGATTCGAATAGTATACGGGATATATCGAAAGGGTATTAGTTAACTATTGCATTCATTACAAGCTGTGGATACTTATTGATTCAATTTGCTGTCTTTCTGATTTTTTTACAGTTATAATTTAAATTTAGTAAGGAGGAAGCTTTGAATATGTTGTAAAAGTTGGATGAAATCTTCAGTTGCATGGGTAAATGATAAAAATAGAGTAAAAAGGAAGACTGGAATGATGACTGAATCGGAAAAGGATATACTGAAAAATGTAATCATCACTAGCTTAACTAGGTGTGAGTATCTTTAAAATTGCACTGTATAATTAATCGAGTAAGCTTGTGATGATTACATTTTTCAGTGTATCCTTCTCCGATTAATAGGCTCTCAGGTTTGATGATGGGCTATTAGACCGTGCCTCAGAAATAACCATTGTATATTATTTGTCTGTTTAAAAATTTTCAGGGGAAACATTTTAGTACTAAGGACTTCTATGATTCAGTAAACATTTGCTCATAGCTCGCAAATTAAAATGGACATTTAAATGAAAATGAAATGTGAGTAAAATTTATTTGTCAATTATGTATCGCATATTAGCAAATATTGTACGTATTTTCATCATCATCATATTAGTTTGAAGCAGCATATTTGTTCCAACGGTGGATCAATTTTTTCGCCCAGCCAATGAAGATTTTAAATTCATATATTTGCCTTGCAAATGGCAAGTGGCGGTGGCTAGGGGTGCGTTGATACCAAAAATTGCAATTCCAGCAAAAATCTATTAGCTCTCCGAAAATTTCGCGAAAAATAACGACGTAAATTAACCATCCGTCTTAGCAATTACTTTGTCGATAACTCACTGAGTTCGCTCTCATTGCTAATTGGTATTAAAAGACCATCCACTTCTAAATCTGCTGAGAAATGTTTCGAAAAGCATTCGCCGCTAACAGGCGCCCGTCCTTATCTGAAGCAAATCCAGTTAAGCTGTACGCCGGTGTCGAATCTGATAAGATCAGACATAACATTGACAGATCTCCACTAACAGAGATGACATACACCTGCCAGCTATACCTCCTATACTTCATTATCCTTGGTATAATAATTAGCTTCTGCTTAGAAAGCTGGGGAAAGAAGTATGAGCATCAGAATGTCAAATACATTGTGCAAAATGAGGAGTGGATTGATTTGAAACTCTGCATGAGCGTAATCACGGTATCCACCTCCTCATTTTTCCTCATTTTTCCTCAGAAACTAGTCAACAACTGCTAGACCTAGCCATATTGTTTATTTAAATGATATTCCAATGCTCTATGGCAAGAGTCGGCAACGTATGACCGGCGGGTCACCAAGTAACCCAATTGATAATTTCAAATGACCCACTCAAGCTCCAAAATTTAGAGGAGATTTTTATTACGCATGAAAAAATAATGATAGGAAATAATTTCCATAACGACAGCGAATGGAATCGCGCAACGCAGGTTGAACCGCATTTGTGTGATAGTAATGGATGAATGAGCAATGAGAAAACAGAGATTATCAAACTTCCTATTTAATTTCATATGATGTTCATTATTACTTCATAGAGAGACTTAAATGACTAACTGCAACTCCTAAGCAATTCCCAAGCGACAAGGCCTTTGAGAAACAAATTCAGTGTTCGTTAATTACGTAAATAAACAATTTATTATCATTTACGCACATGTTTCATTTCTTTCATTCGTTTTATTGATTCGTGAAGAGTTTTCTTCGAATCTTTTTAGCAGAGATAATTCCACTGTGGTCATTTTTCTGCTTCTACAAGAAAAGGTATTACGCAATTCCTGCTTTCTTCAGAACGGGGAAATACTCATTTTTGTGAATTATACAAAATCATGCACGGATAATTGGCCCACGGATGAAGGGGAGTTCATTGTATAATAAAATACATACATAATAAATAAATACGTATAAATGGAAGCTCGCCCGAACCGTTTTCCTATTAGTCACTCTTTGGGTGATTGTGATTCGCAGCCGATAAAGGTTGCTGACGCCTGTTCTATTGTCTACTCGTTCGCATACGTTCTTACTTAAGTACGATCAATGGTTTCATTGCTACAAACGGCTTTTAAACTTCTCGAACTTAAATTTTTAGGTTTGTTGTAAACTCGAACTTTGCTCATCTCTTAAGAAACGAATCGTAGATGTGTATACATAAACAAGGCCGTGCCGGAATTTTGACGAACGCAAGACGGAATTGAACGAAATTAAAGTGCTTGTATTATAGGAAGGTAGCTATGAGATGACAGCAGAGTCACCTCTTAGAGATGTTTTGTTGTGAAAGAAGAGAAAGTTGGAACATGGCTGCTAATGAATTAGAGATTTAAAATAACTCCATAAGCCTTATGTT
Source organism: Ladona fulva (assembly GCA_000376725.2). Taxonomy (NCBI): domain Eukaryota; kingdom Metazoa; phylum Arthropoda; class Insecta; order Odonata; family Libellulidae; genus Ladona; species Ladona fulva. The sequence continues at coordinate 46,433 of KZ309887.1, forward strand.
AGGTAGTGGAGGGTTTTTAAACTTCTAATGTTTTGCTTTCCAATTATGTTGCGGTGTGTATCACTTACCTACCGCCCCTCATTTGGATGGATATAAAATTCCAGGGGAAAGGCTTCGATCAACAGATTTCCTAATGTGAAATATTAAATGTAATCTTAATTTTCGACTTGCTGATTAATTTGCTGAGGATTTGAAGCGAAAGCCGTTAAAGCGTTTAACAAGTGCCCTTTCAGATTCCCCACCGAACCCCCGCACCCTTCGTCCATCCTCACAACTACAAGCCATTCCCCTTACTGTGCAGCCTACCCACACACCCTCCCTACACCCCTTTGCTAAACTGCCGTTTCCCCCTTCCCGCGGAAAGGGGTCTTTGTAAGGCAAGGGTGGGCCATGAGAGCAAACACTCGAACCGCAGGCGCAAGCATGAGTATACCGGAAGGAAATATCGCCTCGCGCTCTTTTGTCGCGGTTATACTTCTGATGAGATCCAGAAAAATGGAAATGCTTCTTCATTAGCTCGAAATCAAGATGAACTGATGTTTGAAGACTTCCATGTGAAGACGAGGCATTGCGTCGACAGACCATATCTTTGAATGATTACCATGTATAGAATAAAACTTCACACATTTCTACAGAAAATTAATTAATACTGCTACATGTATCGATAGCGAGCTAACATCAGGTAAAGTTATATTCACAATGTATTAATATATACCAGCAAGGAGGTTAAGTTAGGGCCAAGGAGTTGGAAAGACATGCTCATTTGAATCTTTTTTTCGGGAAACAAACATTTTTCCACATTGGCGGTGTTATGCCGATGATGTGTTTTGTATCCCGGGGGAGGTAAAATAAGGAATCTTTGTTAATTAAGTTAACACTCATTCCATCGCAATATCATATTTGATCTAAAAAAGAAAGTTTCGATTTCCCAAATTTTTTAACTTGGGTCGAATCGTTCCATATAACTCGGCCCGCCATCAATGATCCATTGGCCACTGGAGTTACATTCCACTATCTCGGTTGAAATTTCAAAAGGAACTTACGTTAACAGAAAAGATTGCAAAGGAGAATGGTTATGACAGTAAACTAATGAATAGTAAACAGCGAGAAAAGATGAAAAACGGGCAGAATTGAAGCTTATCCCTGGCTTCTTTTCATCTGGAAAACCAAATGGTTTTGTGGATAAGACTGGCATTCCTTGGGAAGGTTTCATACAGGTTAGGGAATGCATTACTGGAATACTTGAAAGCCAGATTTTATACTCTCTTCGACATCTATAAACTTTCAGGAAATCCCTTAGAAGGGACAAAAAAGATTGCAGTGGGGTCTATGAACTCTCTTGTGAGGATTGCGATTCGAAATACATTGGAAAAACCTTGAGAAAGATGCGGCTAGATCAGCTCAGTACAGGAAGTACTTCCGTCTCCGAAGAAGTCTCCCATTTCCAACTTTTCCTTACACCTGTAGGAGAAAGGTTATTGTCCATTCTCGGTGCCTCCATCGCGAACTGTCTTCGCCTGGAACCTCACGAAGAAATTTTCTGTGGAAGTGTACGAAGATGTTTTATTCCCATTGTTATAGCCTTCCTCGAGACAACGCTATCACACACTGTGATTACTCTGTATTTAACGCTGCAAATCATAGCATATCGCGATAATTATAATATTATATAATTATATTTATCTTGGCAATTGTTTTGTTTAATATATTTCGTTAAGTTGTTTTTATCTCTTCTTATCTAGTTTAAGTGGCCTATCGCACCACTGGATGGTGGATGTTTCTTAAAGCCTTCAGTTGTGACGTTCACCCTACACCCAATTATTTTAATTGTATGCACGTTTAAATTGCAAATTTTATCTACATAATTGACTTCAGAAGTTAGGGATGAATGAGGCCTACATGAGTCCAGTTTAATCAATTTAAGGTTAGAAGAAAATTACTTCAAACGTAATGGAATAGCCCAATTTTTTTTTTTTCGTCTTTTGAATACATAGTCGTAAATGAAGTAACGAATACTACACGATTTCTTGTATACCCGACCATCCTTGGTCAGCCTTTGCTCATGAATATTTGGAAATATTTTATTCCAACGGACGCTGTCGCTGCCATGAACTGCTTACACGGAGCGTTGACGCGGCGTACTTGGACGCTCGTGTGCGCCCGGGCTAATCTGACTTTTATTCCGGCATTTTGCCGATACGGAATTTCTTTTTCGACCTAAGCTTTCACTGAATCGTGTATCGACTTCCACTCCTTTCAGCCCATACGGTAAAATATCTCTGAGATGGACATTGAAAATGTAGCCAAAAGGTTGATTCCTTCATCAACTTAATAAAATTGGACAGTATTACTATATCAAGGTCTAATAGAATAGAAATAAAGTCCTGCGTAGAACGATGTCGGTTGAGGATGCGAATTATCGCAAGGAAAAATATCATTTCAATGAAGTGTCATTAAAATTTATAGATAAGCGCGAGGAATAGCGTGAAATCCCGTTGCGGAGATAATGCGGTTAATGGTTTCGCTCCTGATTGGTCACGGTTTTTGGACCTACTTTCCCACAACGCATCCCACCAGATTCGCCCTCACACCGTCGCATCATTGTATTGCCATTGGACCCACTCCACGGACGTAGCAACCGGAGCGTGAGAGCCGAGGATATTTGCAATGCGTTGTATCCGCACATGCTGAATTGGAAGGTTTCACACATGGCTGATTTGGACTTCAAAAAGTCCTCTTTAATTTCCATCGCCTCCCTCACCGCTTCATTCCGTGCAAACATCGGAAACGTGGGAGACAAATCGTTCTGAAGAGTACAAGATGACCTGCACATACAGTGGACTTGAAACCAAATTATCACTGTAGATGCTCAGAATTTTTAGCTTTGATTTTTTAGAGGATAAAGTGAAATATTCACCTCGTCAGTTCCATAAGAATAAAGAAAAGAACACTTCTACAGTAACGGCAATAATTTTATTCGGTGTGGCCATGGTTTCGACTCTTGAGGTCGTAACTCGTAACAAGACATCTCCAGCCAAGTATGTATATCAAAAAGGAGGGAAGTGAGAGAGTGGGTGTTTATGAGAAAGAGATGGGGTGGACAGAATTTTCACTGCAAAGGATCGTGGAATGGGAGGGGAAAGGTTGTCGTTAATGGTGAGGGTATTAGGGCAGGAGAAGGATCTCCAAATTTCTAGCTGTTCTAAAGAATTCAGCGAATACAGCGATATGGTCGTGCAATATAATTATGGTAATGGTGGTAAAGGTATAAGTGTTCTTTTTCCTTATTCTTATAATGGATACCTACCACAAAGTCGAGGCCGAATTGGTTCAATTCACAAGAATATTTTATTTGGAGTCTAGATTTGACTCAAAGAGTCATCGTCTGACTTTTATTCAAAGCCAGAAACTATTGAAGTGACGTTTCCGCCATATTCTCTGTTATGCTGTTTTCCTTCGACCATTGATCATATACTCTTTTCATTTATTAGCCATTTCAGTATGCGGATATAGTAGCGATTTTATTGAGATAATTCATAAACGATAGTACTAGACGATAGCACATAAGTATAGAAAAATACAAAAAATAAAGATACACGAAAATAAATGCATGAGAGAATAAAAGGATGGCAAAAGCAAAGAATGGGACACTTCTGTAGCAAATGTTTTCGGAATTATTGAATTCGGGAACTTTTTTTTTAGTGAATGAAAAATATATCACACGAACTGCCTCTATGCGGATATACTGCAGATATTTCAGAATTTATCCTCTTGGCTCTCTTTTGTTCCCAATCTGCTATAGAAAGCGCATGCAAAGTTTAAATATTGTAGGAGATTCTTCAGGAAGTTATTTTATTACCACTTAAGATTGGCGAAGTAAAATATATGAAAATGACATTGCGAAGAGTTACTTGCCTGAGACTCCTCATTAGGTGCTCTTTCTTATCAGGAACGAAACCTTTTCCACCTTTTCATGAAATAGCTTTTAATACAAATGTTGCGAAGCATAAAAATCAGAACAAATTGCTCATTGAGTAACACTCATTCGGATATGTACGGAAACTTGAATTTGGTAATAGCCAACACGTCATCTTTCGCCCCCAATAAGAGTAAAACTTGTGGTTTCAGCGAAAATCAATATTTATTATCGTATTTCTCTTGCCTCTATAGTAAAAAGTAAATCCTCGGAGATCCGCCATTATTCTATTTATCCGCCATTATTTGCTGGTAGCCCGTTATTCTTTGCAAATACCTAATTCAGGATCAAGGTGAACTCTTCGTGACTTTTGCTTCTTCATAAACTTTGTGCACCAATAGATACTTTTTCACGAGTATTATGTATAATTATAATTTTCTCCATCGTTCTTAAATGGCTATTTTTTCTTTTGTACTCCCAGTCATTAATTTGATTCTATTATACAGTTCTTTCCCTCCATATTATCTTTTTATGTGGTCTTTTTGGAATTATTTTCAAATTCTATGGCGTGCCCACGTTTTCTCTCCACTCATCACTTCGTTTTCGAGATTTAGAGGCAGCGAAAATGTGTGAGGACGTGTGAGGTGATTCGCTTTATTTAGGTCGCAATTGAATCATGCTGTAAGGCAAAAATCCTGCGGATGAAACCTGTACCCGCGAACTGAAGAAGGTTCAACGCAAGGCGATGATTGGTGATGGAAAAAAGAGCATTACAAAACGCTCTTTGATGCAGGTTAAAAATAATTTGAAGTAAGGAGGTTAGAAGATGATTGCATTTTTTGATTAAATTTAAGAAAATGTGCAATCTGCCTTCCGTTTCGGCTGATCCGACAGCAAGTGGGATTAAGAGAGATAAGCGCAAAGACAGAAAAGTTTTGAGAATTCTTTTTCCACGAACTATAATATTTAACAAAAGGAATGCGCCGATATCTTGCTGTTTTAATCTCATACATTCTACTTGTAGGGTACCAAAGTAGTCGTTGTACATGTAAACGAGGTTTCTGGTCTTGTTTTGGCTTGATGAACGACAATACTCGTTAATACTCTTAAAGCTTAAAAATGTTACCTTTCTGAGTTAAGGATTTGGAAAAGTTCTTCATATTACATTCACTGTACATGGACTTCTTCTGACCACATATTATACGCACTTTTACTGATTTTTTCAAATACTTTAGAAATTCTTATTCATCTCTCGAATAATACTAAATGGTTGCCCGATTAGTTAGCAGCTTGGGATGAAGACTACGAAGGGTTGTCCGATTAGCTCTCTCACAAACCCTTTCTTTAACCGGGACCGCCTGACAAATCACAGTGATTATCCCTCTGGTACTCAAGGGTGAGGACTTCCCGTCCGTACGACTATTGTAATCCCCTTTCCGAGCATATTGATCATATGTATGTACTCGTAGATAGGGCTCGTACATGGGAAACACGCTCAAGGCAACGTTTCACATGGACATTAGAATGTTGAAAGTTATTCTGCCTCGTTTTCAAACTAACAGTTTTTCATTGAAAGCATGAAATCCACGTAAGCTATATAGCGTGTTAAGAGCGGTTCCTTTCACATCTAAAGCAGACATTTAATCGATTTGGCATTTCGGAAGCTGGGGATAATTTATTCTTTAAGGCGAAGATAATTTAGGGAAGAATTAATATAAGTGAAGTCCTAATTTGTAGTACATTTTAAAATTACTTCGTGAAGATTTACATATATTTCGAAATTTTCTGTTTAAGCAAACAGCTCTTAAGATGTAAAATCGATTTCTGTCATTTTTGTTATGATATTCTGTTGTTGTAATAGAATTATTACTATTCGCTATTTGTATCGTTATTCTTCGCTGTGTGTCGTCCTTTCTCTTGATGATGGAGCTTATGAATAGAAACCCATTTCACGTTGCACAATATCAGGTTATCTCTATGGAATTAATATACCATTTCACAAATTCGTCTATATCGAAAACTTTGGAAACTTAAGTGAGAATTTTTCAGTTAAAATAATTCTATGCAATATTCTGGTGACATTACGCATTGATAAATCCTTCGTCGCGGTCTTCTACCGCAGAGTTAGCCCTATTCCGTGTCGCTGAAGTTTTTCACCGCCAATGAAAGAGAAGAAACGTGTGATTTGCATAGAATGAATGGGGATTATTGACGAAGGTCTGAGAGGGTGATAAAGGATTATCATTTGTATGGCTAATTGTGGGTCAAAGGGGTGAAATATGAATGACTGCCTCAACAGTTGACGGGCAGCGAGATTTCTAATCCGAGCTGTCGCCACACGCGTCCAAGCGCCGGTTGATCCGTTCCCATGGAGATGATGGCTTCTCATTCGAAGAAGATTGAAATCGCCTCTACATATATTACTATCATTGGCTGATACTTACGGAAGTGTTTGCTCTTACGTGTATTTTGGCAATTGTACGCTGTTATAGCGGTTGTACTTTGGCAATAGACAATCATGAAGCCATTTGTGAGGGGTTCCGTCGGTTGATTCCTCGCTGTTAATAATCATGATGTGTATAATACCGATGTTACCCCACAGACAGCTAAAAAGTTCGTTGTCGAATTATTTATCATCATTTTCGCTCTAAAAGAAGTAATTGAGTGTGTAGAATTAAATACTCGTAGTAGATCGTACTATTTCGAAAAATCAATTCCTCATTCGAATAAATAGTTTTATTACAAATATTTCTAATCAATTATTTATTATAACCTCTTCCTCACCAATGCATTGTAAAAGAGTGCTTGGCTATGTTAGCCCGAAATTAACTTCATGAATATTTTCTTTGCTTTTCAATTACCTTCAAATACGTTTATCTTTTATATGAACTGTAATGATTTAACTCAAAAAAACATGACTTCTTGTACGTGATTTATTAGTGTTATGAAAACAACCAAAGAAAGGGGCCGAATATGAGCAGTTTAATTACATGGATAGCATATAATTTTTTTAAATATCCAAGGAATCCGGAGCTTTTTGGTTAGCGAGATGTCATTAAGTTTTCCAACATAAGTTCATTTTAATGTTATCCTAAATAAATTCATATTTCACTAAGTGCGTGCTTTATACGCAAAATGCTTATTGATTTTGTCATTAAGTTCCTCCAACTTCATTATTTTTTATACATTAAATACACTTCCTTTGGAATACACTACCGACTACGTTATATCTGGCCTTTTCGAAATCGGACAAGTTGAAAGAAAGTTGTCTTCTTCTTTAAACTTACCTTCGGAGGAGTTATGAGGAACACATATTCGTCTAAGTTTGAAGTTCTACCGTTTTTGTTACGATGAAACACCATTGCCTTTACAATTGTAACTGCTTTGAATTAAATAAGCAGAGCATAAGATGGGAGCAGCTCAGACTTTTTCTCACGGTATAGGCTAATTTTCGGCTGAAAAAAGATTTTTCCTTTTCTGTTCTTGTTGCCAAATATTATCGTGTCAAAGTTGCCGACTTAAGTGCAGCCTCCGATACGGGAGTGGCCCCTAATTGAAGGGCGTTCCGTAATGTCTCCTAGCATCGTTCGTGGCACAATCGATCTTGGGCTGCCCTGTCATCACCCAGCGGCACAACTAGCAGGCGCGCGTCTTTTTGCTTATAATAAAGGCCATGAGAAAAAGAGTACAGAGCTAGGTGCATAACCCATGGCCCGCATGCGGCTATCAACCATTTTTTGCGGACTGCTGCTCCTCCAGTGTTTATAGAGCAACTCCGTCACAGAGAGAATGAAACGTATCCATGAAATAAAATTTCGTCCAAAATATATACTTTGTAATAGCATTTTGTGGTGTGCAGGCCCAAATATCACGTAGGTTAATAAGTTAAAGTACCTTAAGATTAGTTTTCTTTCAACTTTCTTGAAATTTATCAATAAAAACTTGGTATTTGGTTAAATTTAATGAAAAATTGATTTTTGTTTTTTTATTTTAGTCATCTGTCCGAAAATAAATAATTCAGATATACAAAGTTTACTCACTAAATATCTTCTAAATGCGGCCCGCAAGCTTAAAACGTATCTTTTATGCGGACTCTTGATTGTTAAATGTTTCGTGTACAGTGCTGGGAAAGAGTTTTCTGTATAGGAGGGAGGCTTCGGAAATTAAAAAAGTATCTTTCGCAAAAAGAGAGATCTTTCAGCCCTAGATGATCGAATTCCATCTCTTTTAATATGTAAATATTGACGATGAGGAAAATTTGGTCATCCATAGAGTAGACTAAGGACAGTTATTTTAACGTTTACTTAAAGTAGACATTAACTAATGTTCACTACAGAACCCAGCTTATAACGGCTTGTTAGATTTAAAGTAAAGATTATGGTTAATCTCTTACGTATGTATTGATGGATTTGCACGGATATTAACTAGATAATGTTCACTCCAACTCTAACAAATCATTATAATTCCGAGCCCTAAAGCGAACATTAAAAGTAAAGTTATAGTCTACTTTAAGTATACATTATAAATCCGAGCCTTAGAATCATTTATGTATTTATATGTAATTTATTTCTATATTCTACCAATATTTTGTGTATTTGTCATCAAATTTTAGACTTACGATAGTTATCTTTGTACATTACGGCATTCGTGGTGTTGGTTATGGGTTTGATCAGATCAGAAATGGCAAATCTTTTGTCATAGGAATGCAATATTTGATTTACTAAAAGACCAAGCCTCTGCACATTATGACATTACTTACGAAATTGAGTTAATGGTTAATATTTTATTATTAACGAATTTATTTTTTAAATTTATTTATTACACATTTGTTCAACATGGAACTTGAATGGTTAACCTAAATAATATAAAATACTCCATGGGTAGCACCGTCAAATTTCCGCAAGCCAAAATATCTTCTTTCTCCAATCTGCCTTTTCTGTCCATGCGTACTGTAGGTTCGCCACCCTTTGATTGGATGGAAGAGGAGACTTTTAGTTTTAATCTCAACAACGATCGATCGTTTTTTATTATTTAACTCAATTGAAATTTAAATGGATCATCGTATCACATGTTTAACAGTTCTTATCCCCTTGGGCCCCCCTGAGACGCAGAGAGGCTCATCATGAAGTGGTCTGGAGGGTCATGCTAATACTTTACTTCATAGGTTTTTTCTTACAGGAGAGGTACTCTTACTTCAATAGAGCCGGCATTTATCTGAAAATTTTTTCAAATGTTTAGCTAAATTACTGGAAGAAATTCAGATAGAGGAAAATGACCATTTTCAATTGAAATGGACATTTATTTTCTATCGCAGCAAGTTTTTGGATCCATACGAATAAGTTCGAAAAATCGACTTTTGACCGCAAAAACGGGCTCTCCAGACCACCGTGCGCCGTATAGCTGCGTTTCTTTAAATTGCATTAATCATCTAAGTTGATCGTGGAGTGCTAAAATGCAAAGAAAATGGTGAAACAAAGAGGCGAATGCTCTTGTCATTCATACTCTCATCATTGTCATGACAAATATCCACAACATCTCGGTCACCGTTTTTCATTTCTGGTGAATGAAAAGTAAAATAAGGCATAGAACTCGACTAAATAGTTCCTTTTTCGATTAAAAATACGCGGTTCGATTCCCGTAATGAAAGTAATCACACGAAATCATGTTCCATAATTAAATCATGATAACTGCTGGAGAAGTCAACCTGTCTTTTCGGAATTACTTAGTGTTATTTCGAGATTACTTCTCCGATAACTGGTCTGCCTTCGTGAGAGCCTCCTTTTATCGTGGGAATATCTACAAATTAATCCTCGCCCTCGGATATTGCGGGAGTGATTGCAAAGATCAGATTTTCTCACAGCCTCCGTTTAAATCAACTCAGCGATACGGTCGGAAAAAACAACCGAACCGTGAAACGAATATATTCATTGTTTGCTTGTGTTTACGATCCGGAGTACTCGATGTTTCTGACCACACGCGTGGTGCTGCGGTAGTGATTCCTCCCGGCTGCATGCTCTGATATACATGAGTACCGCTTAAACGCTCTCGGATATGCCAACATCCTCCGAGTTGGTCCATAGACCACTAACCAACCATGACTATCTGTAGGATAAACACGGTCACCCTCCGTGAATCTCAGCGGGCAGCGTGTAGAATGCGGTTCCGGAAAAAGGAAGGGTGTGAGGTTTGGTCGCGTGCGTAGATCGGTTTTGGCGGGAATATTGGGGAAGGGATTTCCTGGCTGCTGAATGGGACGTTGGTCGAGGGCATTGTACTGCAAGGGAAGGTCGAGAGGTGGGTTTGCTGAAGGGTCGTGTCAGAGAGGGTGCGGGGTCAAACGCTTGCTTCAGGCGTCGGAGGTAATTGTTTGCAATCGTTTGTCGCAACTCGTTAGATTGGGTTGTAGATACAATGTAAAGGAAGAGGGCTCGTAGAGGGAGGTCATTGAGAGGCTTTTGAAGGAACGGAGTGCTGACAGGAGAACGGGACGATAAAGGGAGACTCGTGGATCGCAGAAGTTCGATCACGCTCTTAAAAGATGAGTTGAGAAAAACCAGAGGATTTGTCGAAGAGCAAGAGAGAAATTCTACCAACTATGAAAGCTACTGGAAAATTTCCAAAATAAACTTTTATCATTCACTCTCCTGTTTTTTTCTTCGGATCATTTTTCCATTCCATTTATAGAATAACTTAACGTGGGGTAACCACGTCTATAAATCTAAACTTTCTTATTAAAATTAAAATTTTACGGGAAAAAGAATCTGTCAATTCGCCTTAGAAGATTTCATATAATATTAATATTTCAATATTAATATTACAGCTTTTACATTTAAGTATTTTCTGAATCAGCTTCCTTCTCTTAGACAAAAAGGTTCCACTCATCGGAAGATCCGCATTTTACAAATCCGAGTAGTTTGGGGAACGAGTATTCGTTAGCTGTGCTTTTGGGCTGCTCTTCAATGGCCGATGGCTACGAAGGCACGCGTCATGTGCTTTCTTTCCGCCCTTTCCCATCCACCACTACCACTTGCCAACCAGCCCTTTACCACATTTTTCATTCATGGCCGTCGTAGACCCAAATACTGGCACGGGGTTTTATCCCACGGCCCCTTTAGTAGCTGTGCGGTCTCCCTCTGAAGGGTCGGTCGTCGTAACAGGAAAAAATTAGGAGTGTTCATCGTATCCCTCACTGAGATCCCTTACAAATGAATTGTATCAAATCCGGAAGATGTCATCGTACACTCCCCCCCTTTACTCACCTTATCTCGGAAAAATATCGTGATGCTTATCGTGAGCTTGATTCTCTTATGAACTTTCGCTTACGAGCCTGTTTCCTTATCTCTTATCACGTTCCTAACGAGTCAATCCTATTGCATTTAATATCTCCGAAATAAGTCCCGGTTGCATCTAACGATTTATTACAATATTTTTCTTATCAAACAGATTCCTATTGGCCATTCCTTCTAATTGGTCATTCGATATGTCCGATTAGTTCAGTAATGAACTTCTTCCCAAGGAAAAATAATGCCAACGATTATACGTACATGCTCCAAGGTAAAACTTTATCAATAGTAGAAACGGTGAAATACCTTGGAGTAACCCTACTAATAACTTAAGCTGGGGTACCCACATCCATAAAATATGTGGTCGAGCGCTTAGAAAACTTGGATTTGTGAAGAGAATTGTCGGTAGAAGCGATGAAAAAGTCCGTGAGAGATGTTACGTTGCGTTGGTCAGGCCTCACTTGGAATATGCGTGTAGTGTATGGGACCCTGCAGAGAAGTGCTGTATTCGGGAATTAGAAAAAGTGCAACGGAAGGCGATACGTTTTGTAAAGAATTGTTACGACAAGACAGTGAGTGTAACGCAAATGCTTCAGGACGCAGGATGGGAATCTTTAGAAAATAGAAGGCTTAGACAAAGACTAAATCTCCTTGATAAATTTAGAGAAAGCACGTTCGTAGATGATGTAGCTGACATAATGCGCCCCCCATGTTACATAGGCCGTTCAGACACTGCGAGAAAGATCAGAGAAATAGATGCCAAAACGAATCGATACAAGAATTCATTTTTTCCGCGAACGATACGCGAAAGTAATAGATTAGCGAAGTAAATTCAGTAAATTCATGGTGCTTGCACCCCCTGCCACACGCCGAAAGGCGGCTTGCAGGGTACATACTAATGTAGATGTAGATTAGAAAAATCGTACAGTAAATCGTTAGGTATAAACGGGGTTTTACCCGATTTCTTTGGTATTCAAATATTGGAGCGATATTTCGACGAGATACCCGATCATCTGAATATTTTATGGATAATTTTAACCTAGAAATTAAAATTAAAATGAAGATTATACGAGTAAAGCAGTAGCATTCCGAAATTAAATTGAATACATACTTTTAGGCATTTATCCATGTAGGAATAGAAATTCGGAAAAGGGGCATGAAAACCCCTCCAAATATTGTTCCTGAAGTTACTCATAAGTACGCAACTGCTGTCGAGTAATTTGTATTCTGTTTTTGTAACCGGATTTATGTTTCTGGGCTCAAAATATGATTTTAAAGATACGAGAGCGATGACAGCGCTGAAATTCTTAAAACTTCGAAGTTCAAACGTAAAATTCTTATATTAAGAAGATAATCTTTCAGAAACGGTGGAAGTTGGCTCAGTTGCCACTCTTAACATCACTCTTGTACATTGTCCGCTATCGATCTTAAAGTATCTTGATTTTGTCAAAACTTAGCTGTTGGCATTCTCCCACTAAGAATTGAATCTAGTCTATTTTTAAGTAACATTCAGGTACGATTTCCCCACGTTTCAGATTTATAGAGCTTCAAGTGAGACTGCTACCTTCCAAGAGATTATATTCTTCAGGAATTTATAATTTCAACTTTTCTACGTCAGATTAAACCATTCGCGAAAAATGACTCGAGAATAAAGCTAATAGGCACGGAATCTTTGTTTTCTTAAAATAAGAAGCTTTTCTACTGCTATCTTCCTACTGCTCTTTCGGTTCGTAGCTATCTCATGAAAACGAATCCATAAATTGGTAAACTGAGCCTTATATTGCCTCTCTGTGTTCAGCTTAATTTCATCTTTCAGTTTAGTGTATATTACTTTGGTATTTTAAATATCATTTTATGTTAACGGACTCTGCGGAGATTGTCCCGGATTCGGGCCTAGCAACCAATTTGGCTAATATTTATGTTTTACTTCCATAAAATAAAATATTTAGGGATAATTATCTTTAACTAAAATTTTTATTTTTCTTCGTAATTATTTTTAATTCATCAAGTAGAATGGGTGAGAAAATCTCACACTGCTGTAATGTAAATTCTTTGCTAATTTGAGATCTAAGTTTGGTAAATCGAATTTATAATCCAGAATAAGTGCCTCTATAATCAATGGTTTTTAGATTTCTCTGTAACGAAATATCTTTGTCTCTTTGCCAATTCAAGCAATATTTTACCGTTATTCCTATAATTTCTCGTTTATCGAGATACTTCTATCCGAACAAGGTTTTAGCCTGAGCGCCCACCAAAGTGACGTGACATATGATCTGGCAGCAACGTAACAGAAATGTGGCAGCAACATTTATGTGACGATACACACAAGCCCACCGATCTAGCAGCAACTCTTGTAGTAATAATGTCTGCCTCTGAAGATGAGGATGCTTTGGCCTTCTTGAATTTAGTCAATTTGGTTACATACAGTGATCGGAGTAAACAACGCTTTTGGGTGCATCCTTTTTGGCGAGTCAATGTAAAAAAACGTGGTGCTTTCAATGTTTTCAAGGAACTAAATATGTATCAAGAAAAGTTCCAGTCATTTTACAGAATGAGGAAAGAAACATTTCAGTTATTACTAAGAAAAATTGAACCTGCGATTTGAAAACAAGACACGAACTTTAGGACGTGTGTGACACCGGAAGAACGTCTTTTAATAACTTTAAGGTGAGTTAAATTTTTTATATACAGAAAAAAGATACTGTGAGAAAAATTTTTATTTAGAAGGCAGCGTATTAATATTAACGTATAATGTACAAAAATGGAACATGACAAGCTTATTTCAAGATTGAAATGTGGCAATTACAATAAATAAACACGTATAAATCAGTTCAATTCATTCGAGTTGAACAGTAAAAACTCTCCTGAGGCTTGGTCCTGAAATCCTGTTGAAGTATGTCTGATTGGTAAGGTAGGAGAACCACTGATGTGAGCGACCGGTTGCGAGTGATTCAAAGAGTTGATCGTAGTGGAAGACGATGAGGAATACGATAATACTGGCGAGACAGATGCATGCGATTCACTAAGAATTTGTCCAGCCAGATTTAAAATCCCAATTTTAAACCTCCTCTTCTGATCGTTGCTCATTTCTCTCATATCAGGGAGAACGCTTTTGAAAAAATCTAAATCTGGATCATTGGTCTTTGTGTTTGATGACTTTTTGGACTCAAAATATTCTAACGCAGATCTGTTTACCTCTGCAATAGATATTGAATGCTTATTGTATTTTTTATGTTTTGCGGAAGCCAGTATTCTGTAATGATCCTCAGGATGCTTATTGGATACGCTTGGAGAGGCATATGTGTCCGTTGGTGTGTCTTCAGGTTGCTCCTCTGATTCATTATCTGACTTGCTTTTTAAATTTTGTTCTTCCTTCGCTTGTTCAGTTTCAGCGAAAGAAATACCTGATTCGGTATTTAAAATATTACCTTTCTGTGTATGGGATTTGGTATATGGCTGTAAAAAGTTCAAATAATCGGATAGGTAATATGGCTTCCTTGTCTTAGCACCAGAGCCAGAGAGTCAACTTGAAGACTTTAAATACCTTGTATGACAGCCTCTTAGATTTTTCCAACAATCTTTACAATCTTCCACTGTGAGGAGAAAAATAATTAAATTAAATGATACTTTAATAAANGATGAGGAATACGATAATACTGGCGAGACAGATGCATGCGATTCACTAAGAATTTGTCCAGCCAGATTTAAAATCCCAATTTTAAACCTCCTCTTCTGATCGTTGCTCATTTCTCTCATATCAGGGAGAACGCTTTAAAAAAATCTAATGTTAAAAAAAAAATGTTTTTCATGCACTAAAAATTTGAGTGCAGAAAAATAATAAATAACAAAATCAACCAAAAAGTAGTGAAACCTTGTTCTCAATAGAGAAAATGTAGCGGATAGATATTCGGTTTTTAATTTAAATCTAAGTCTACATTTGTTTTTAATTCTTAAAATTAAGTGTTAATAACAGTTAAATTGTAACTGATTTTATTGAAATTTTGATTTCAGATATTTTGCAACGGGAAACTCTTTCAAAGCACTATCATATTATTTCCTCCGCGGACATACCACTATTAGATCAATTGCGACAGAAACAGCGACTGTAATTTGGGAAACTTTAAAAGATGAATATATGCCAACTCCTACAACAACGCTTTGGTCTAAAGCAGCTAATCGTTATTGGGAATTGTGGAATCTTCCTAACTGTGTTGGAAGTTTAGATGGAAAGCATATCAGAATTAAAGCTCCTCCAAACAGTGGATCAACGTTTTACAATTATAAAGGATATTTTTCCATAGTGTTACTGGCAGTTGCTGATGCAGATGGGCTATTTTTATCTGTTGACGTTGGTGAATATGGGCGAAATAGTGACGGACGAGTATTAAAGGAAAGTTCATTTGGAAAAGCATTATTCAGAGACCAGCTCCAACTTCCAGAACCTGCTCCGTTGCCAGGAGAAGAATCAGTGTTTCCATTTATTTTGTGGCAGATGAAGCATTTCATCTTTCATGCAATATAATGAAACCATATCCTCGTAGACAATTAACGAACGAGAGAAGAATATTTAATTACAGATTATCTAGAGGACGAAAGTCTGCATAATAATAAATATAATATGGTAAATATGTACCCATAATGGTAAAAATGTATGTAATGATGAATGTAAATATGTATTTCCTGGCTCATAAGACGCACATTTTTCCCGCGAAAATTTAATCTAAAATCAGCCTGTCTTATGGATGAGCATTTTTTCTGACGTCTGGAACAGTCATGCAATAGTAATTTTAAGCAATGTTGCGCTCTGACTCGTGGGTTTTACCTTCTTATCACCGCGGAAGCCTTTCTCGTAGCAATGTTGCACTTTTCTTTCATTCTTCTGTAAATTGATGCTCTTTCACCAATATCGTTTCTTTGTTTCAATTATTAGCAGTTTACGTTCCTTGTGTAATCCTTGGTTCACCACGATGCGTCTTTATTGGCTGGTGCGTCTAATTGGCCGAAAAATACGGTAAATTTAAGGACCAAAAATTTCAATGCTTTCCATCGACTATGAAACCAAGAAAATATTATAGTAAATGCTTCAATAAGTAACATTTTAATCTTTCAACGCCGGCATATTTCCATGATAAGAATAGAATGATATCGATCTGTCTCCACACCCATCCTCCTACACTCCATCCCATCGAAGCCTTTCTGCGATTGGCCGTTTATTTGGCAGAAGTAGCTGCAGCCACGCCTACTTCTGCACCCACTGCGCACACTCCCTACACCCACCATTACCGTACCCTTGACTCCTCCCCTATTGATAAAACATCCGTATAAAAGGGCACCCATCGCCGACAGGACCTCGTTGTTCCGAGAGCGGAGTGATCAGCCAAAGAGCGAGGGAGAAGAGCAGATACAGAATCTCCGGTAATTGTACCTTCGATAGCCACCAACCCTAAGATCACCTCGCGGTTTAAAGGAGCCGATTTCTCCGGTGCAGGTTTAGTCGTCAGCAAGTAATCCAATTTTCTCGGAACGCTTTTAAGAGTCAACTACATCCATCAACTGTGGAAGAAGAGGTCAGTTTCTCTCCCGGACGAAGAATTTGCCATACACTTTTCAAAACGGCTCTAAGGTGAGTGTTCCTTAATTTCATGGAAATCCCTCTTTTCAATTTAAATGCCAAACGCATAAAGTAGTTTCCGACTTGTGTTTCTGAGAGCCAAAATTTCTCGATGAAGTGAGATCGATTTAGGCAAGTCAATGTATTAATCTTAAATTTGCTAACTTATGCGGTAGAAAAATAACGTGTGAATCCTTAGTGCTTAGTGCAGTTTAGTATAACTTTCTCGATACATTTTAATGTGATATAAGCGGTGCAATTATCCTTCTTCGAAAGGAATTCGATGATTCAAGTTCCGTAAGAGTGTCGCATATACTTTTTATGACATTTATTTCAGTTTTAGTTTTTCTTGGAATTCCTGAAAATTTTTATTAAAACAACACACTTTCTGTTGCAGTTCGTAGTTTCTCACATTCTTTTAATTTATATCATGATAAAAATGCTAATTTAAAGTGCAAACCCATTTTCTTACGCTTTTATTCGTGTTGTAAACAATTTTTATATGCTCGATAACATAATCTAAGTACTCTACAAAAAGCGACTTAGAAAATAAAGTTTGCTTTTTCAGATTTTATTATAAAATTAATTACGAAGATATCAATAGTTAGTGAATGTTAGGACACTTTTTTAGAGTTTATACAAATGTAAAATATCCAAGTGGATAGAGATGTCCCAAGCAGTCACAGAAACGCTCTTCAAACCGGTGGGAAATTTTAGATAAAATTTGAGAATAAGAATTTGAGATAAAATAAACCCTTTACCGAAGGAATTCCTCGAAAGTATAGATTATGTATCCTTTATGCTCATTATATGTACGTGTCTTACTTGTACTCTTTTGCTTGTTTAGAATTTATTACACAATTAGATAAAGTGAGAAGAATGAAAACCATCATTAAGATGTTTGTATGTTTGAATCATTTTTCTATGTAAATTTGGAAATCACAATCCATAATGAAATTTATTTCGCAGACTCGACAACTCTAGAATGCAGATATACACATTGTAATAGCTCACCTATAGGTCTGTATTTTTTCCTTTAGCTGAACGTATATACGTCTAAGACACCTCTTTGCTTATGCAAGCCAAAGAAAATGAGTATTATTTCATTCAAATTCTCTACTCAGAGGATTCTCTCAGCTTCACCCGCTTGCTCAACCACGTTGCACTGTAATTATGTGTATCTCAATCGAGTGATTCTGTATATTTTTCAATGGCTTCCTCATTTTCGAGTGACATATTTTTACAGAGGGTGCATCCGTCGAGAGATGCAGGTGCCTGGGTCGACCTGCGTTCCCGGCGGACCGATGGTGTCCTCCTCATCCTTTGACCTGAGCGAGGACGAAGTCGGAGACATGCCTTCTTGCACTTATGGACCGAGGGCCCTCCGCGGCGGAGGCTGCAACACCGGCACCCCCATTCATCCGTACCTCCGATTGGGCCCTGGTGCGTACGAATCAATATTTATCTGATTAATGTCAGAAATAGGCGGATTGGCTAATCAGTGCGGGAAGAGTAATCTTAATTGGCCGACTGTCTAAGAGCCGATGCCATCCCACGATTTCTTATCGCAACAACTTTAATTTCGAAAGCTTATTTTGGAAGAGGGAAGTTTTCTGACATTTATGAGTCACAATTTATTTCTAGGGCTTCAGAAAGTATACAGTGATACTTCGGTAAAGGTGTGACCCTGATAACGAATTTTTCGGCTAACGAAGATTTTCTTGCAGACTTGGTTAACGAACATAGATTTGGCTAACGAATGTTTTAGTGAGCAAGAGTCACAAAACGCATGATGTTTTTGATGGTTTTTGGAGTTTTTGGGACACCCACCAACCCAAATTAGTTGTTTACGTTAAAGAGAGCGAGAAGTGAGACGTTTGATAATATCATGCTTCGGCTAGCGAAGAGATCAGCAAACGAATGTGATTCCGCAACGAATGACCTGTTTGGTGTCATTGTAGTTGCTGAAAACTATATTTAATTAAAAACTGCTTGTATTCATATAACTTATTGTTCTGTCTGAAAGTTTGAAAGTTTATTGGTGCCTAGAATATATTTTCATATATATTTTTTACGGCTCATCCAAATTACATATCAGGTTATATTGAGGTTCCCATGGTAAATGAAGAACGTGCATTGGGACAATATAGAGTTGTATATTACATATTATACATTTCATGTGTTTCAAGCAATTTGAAGAAAGAAAACTTCTCCCTCTTATTAGTTGAATGATAATTAACCTTTGAATTATGCCATTTTATGGATCGCATTGCATCTAAATAATTTCATAAGATTTGAAGATAATTATTTTATTTTCATGGAATCATTTTTGGTTCCATCGTTCAACAGACAGGAATATGTAAATTTCGAAATTCGCTCGCTTCGTTCACATAACGTCGTTCTGCGAGTTTTATTAGTCTTCGCAGAAGTAGGAAATAAGTAGGTATTTAGATTTCGCTCAATTAATTCGCCGAGATTCATATGAGACTGATTTACTGAAAGGGACGATAAATGTCAACGAGGTCTTTCCTTATAATTGGTTTCGTAATCTGCATGAGTAAGCTACTTAGGGAAAACAGGAGCATCTGCCGGCCCTTTTTAAACTAAGAGATTATCTTCTCAGGTTTCTGCGAAAAATCATTCCCCGTTGTTTTAAACAGACGCTGTGACAGACGAGTCTGCTTTTGAATCGGATCAATTTCATCCTTCCCTCTCTTCTCCGATGAGCTGCACCGCCATTTTAAGAAAAAGGGAAGGGCACTTCTTTGTCTCACAGAGATGACGCTCTTCAGAAACATCTGTGTTCCGAGTCTTACCTACGTTTGTTATGTTCATAATGATTATAACATTCTTTATTCGGTGTGGCTGGGCCCATGCTCCATGAGAGAGAGAGGCTGGGCATCTTTTGAACCTAACCTCTGATATGGTGCAGCCCAAACCAATACAATGTAAGTAATTTAAGTACAAAAAGCAATGGATAGTAGAACAAAATAAAAAAAGAAGTAAAAAGATTGGAGAGTGGGAAAAAACTCCTCTGCTAAGGCCACAGAAAATTTCACGGAGCGGAAAAACATTCGCACAAGAGGGAGAGACATAGAGAGAAATGGATTAAATATAACATCGTATGTAGCACGAATCTGTCAACCTAAATACTCTAATCGTTAATAATAAACTCAAAACCACGCAGCTTACTTATATCCAATCATACTTAGCAGTTCTCTGACTTCAGTTTCTCTTGCCAGGGTTTTTCCTTCAGTTCATCCTATTTTTATGCTTCTCTCCATATCCACATATACCTGTTAAGTGCAATACAGGTTCTGATGTTCTTAGTAACGTGTATCTTCGCTGCCGTCGGGTAAATTAAGCAAAGAAAGGTTGTGGCGTACGCTTTCCTCGTTGTTAAATCCGTAGCATTTCTGATACCTTTACCTTGAAATGCTTACTTTGCTTGTTTTGCCATCTTCCCTTTACAATGATATGAGTGACGATGAACTCTAGGTAACAAATTTGCTATTCTTAGATTAGCAGACACTGAACGGATATGTTTTTCAACTCTTTCTTAGTTTTCGCATCATCCCTATTTTGAATTCCACCGTCTTTTTTATTTTCTTTAAATGAGAATGTTTTTGATTTCCTCAATTCCTCATAGACTACTTTATAAACCATTTAAAGTAAAATTTTATTTAAACGTTCTGCAGTCTTCATTAAGATATAATATTTACTTCAACTATTATAATCCAATTCAGCAATTCCTTCATCCCTAAAATCTAAATTCATTCATTTTTAAACTCAGGCCCTTCTTCGCTTGGTGAACCTCCCGCTTATTCATTTTCCCTTACTCCTCTTCCTATTCGACTTAATACGCCTCTAAATAGTACTGAAACTTAAGTAAATTAATATTAAAGTAGATTCCGACCTTTTGATAATGATTCGAAGAACTAGTTTTAATAAAGAAATATTACATCCCTATAAGTACCTTTCGGCCTGTGGCAGGGGGTGCATGCACCATTATTGAACTTGATTGATTATTCGATCGAATCCATCTAATCAAGTATTTTCTCGTATAGTCCGCGGAAAAAATGAACTCTCGAGCAAATTGTTCCATCATCTGTTTTCCTGATTTTTCTCGCTGTGAGTGAAATATATTATTTAAAAGGGAAATGGTTTTGTAGAAGTGAACACGATGAAAGAGAAAACGCTAATAATAGAGCTAGATATTTTTGTGACTTTGTAACTTTTCAGAGGATTACTTTTTAACCGGCATAAGAATATGATAAGCTCGAATCCTATCACATTGACGATGAAGCATCAGGATTTAGGTTTTGCGTATATTTTCGTATAAAATTATTCATTAAATGGAGTTAATATAAGCGATGAACATAACAAATTGAATTAAATACGCTTACAATATAGAAGTAATTTAAAATCGTTCTGGGATGGCTCTTTCGTGCTGTGATCAATAAGGAATCGAACCTGGCTCCCGGATACGCGGGCTGAGCCTTGGCCTTTGGTTGGAGAGATCCCGGATTCGATATCCGGCAAGGCCCATTCGTGAGAAATGACCGTAGTTTTCGAAGTACTTTTAACAGCACTACTACTAGACATTGAACTACCGTTATTCTTAAGCTTCATAATCTAAAGATTCGGATTGGAAGATCTAAAGGAGTGTGCCTTTAGATCTTCCAATCCGCACAGAGATAAATAGCATGACTTTATTGATTTACCTAACAAGGGAACTTTTTTGTGTCGATTCCACCACTGTATCTACCACTAAAAATCAGCTGAAATTCCTCGATTTCGAATAACTCCTAATGTATCGGGCAAGCGCGGCAGCGACGATCGTGGTGCGGCGGCTGATACGCGATACAAATCTGATGATTTTTCATCTTCATCGTTTTCTTCTGCAAATTTATTTCCCTTTCGTGAGTATTCTATCAATTAAATGTGAAATTTAGAATCAATTCTTTCCTATTTTTACGCTGGATTTATTTTTAGCTCAGTAATACTTATCTTTCCGGTATAAAAATTATTCTTCCACGGCGATGTTTTCAACTCAGATTCTCACTAATTTTTTGTACGCTGCTATTTCGAATCACTTCTTCCACGGACCACGGCTAACGATGCACTTTGAGGAAGAAATGGGAGCGGTGGATTCCATAGCTGAGGGAAATTTTATTTGAAAATACATCAAGCATACATACAGCAAAGAGTTATTCCCGAGTGTAACATTAAAGAACATCTTGTATTGGCAGATCATGATTCATAAATACATTACATTTTCTAAGTACGAGTCCAAATTTGGATTTTACTTGGACTTGTTAAAACTCAATGGCTTTAAAGAATGTATGCCTGCACTCTTGGATATAACATTGTCCAATTAATTTATTTCCAGTGGATGACCACGGAGACCTCGGAGGTAACGATTTGGCCGACACGGAAGACGAGGTAGCGCCTTTAGGTTTCTACCACCATCATCATCACCATCAACCCCAGCACCACCATCACCATATGGTTCACCCTTCCCCGCCTTCCAACCTGTCCCTGCACCCCTCTCACCCGCACCACCACCCGCTCCATCACCAGCATCACCATGTGGATCAGGCAGGAGGGCCGTCTTCGTCAGTAATGCTGCCGGGGGGCGGAGGAGAGGGAGGTCAGGAGGTCGGGGGAGCGGGTATGGGGGGCGGAGACGGGAGCGGGGGCAGCCCTTACCGAGTGCAGCGCCACGCCGCCAACGTCAGGGAGCGGAAGCGGATGCTGAGGTCGGCACGAGCGTCAGGCTCCACCCGCCCCCCCGAGAAACCTGCAGTCAAGATGTGAGGCATCCGCGGAGGGAGGGAGGGCGGGATGGAGGGCTTTCCGCTTAAAAGTTCCGCTGGAATTGCAAAATAGCGCCGTCCCGCCATTCGTCAAAATGGCGCCAGAGTCGCGGGAGAACAAGATGGCTTCTCCCAAATGCGCGATTATCGATTTTTTTATATTAAGAAGGGAAGGAAGCTCATTTTTGCATTCGGGAAATTTTAAGCGGATTTGGGATTAGTAGTTTGGAAGCAGTTCCTAAGATGAAAGTTTCACGCGTAGAATATGGGATAAGTTTTTTATTTTCGCGTTAAGCATCGGAAAATGCCGCCACCACTCATTAAATTCAATTGGAATACTTTTTTTTTGAAATCATGGAGGTTTAATTGAATTAAAAGCAAATCAATTGTCTATTTGCAGAAAAATTTTCTTCGTAATGATTAGGAAATCTCTATCACGATTTTCCTGATCGAATCATTTCATCCTTCTCTTGATATTAAACAAAAATTTTACTATGAGTCAAATAAGAACCAATGATCGAAATCAAATATTTAAAAATTGATCTATGAAACTTAATAACCCTTGTGGAAGTCTTTTGACCTTTATTAAGCTTCTACTCACTTAATCTTAATTATCTCCTGAACTGGATTCGAAGAAACTGCTTTCCTTTGCTTTGATGAGTTGGGATTAGCGGAATGGAAATATTAACTGAATGCTTGAATTTTCAAATGGACTTTTCCTACCAAACTAAAGAGGGTTCCTCGATTGTTAATTATGATGATATTTCGAGTGACAACTGTTTTGACAGAACTCTTATGCCATGCTACTATGGAAAACAGTGATTTTCTAACGGTACTCCTCATTTTACTTATCTAATGTTCATTTATTTTTAATATTCTTCTTGCTTGAGAAGAACCTAGGCAAGATATTGTTTTTCCGCTTTCCGATCTGCAATGCAAGGCATTCGTAAATTCACATTTATTACCTTATCTTTTCTATTGCTTGAGAAGAACCTAGGCAAGATACTCTTTTTCCACTTCCGATCCGCAATGAAGGCGTTCGTAAATTCACATTCAGTTAAATTCCCATTTCATTTTCAAACAAAGAAACATTGATGATTAACTGTAAATCACTTTTTAGATAGTTTGGATTCGAGAAACCCTTTCCTATTGAAACGATTTAGAGTAAATTAAGTAGAAGCATGGTATGCATGAAGTATTAATAATCTATGCAATTTTTATTTTGGAATATGTATTTGAAATAGAGCAACCACCTTTTTTAGCAAGTTTATTTATCACTTGTTATTTTAAACTTTATTTCGGATGGATGCATCTCAATAATAGAGGTATTTTTCTAAAACAGGGAA
>KZ309888.1:5925-16976 GCA_000376725.2 Ladona fulva
AGACGCTGAACAATTGCGTATAGAAATCGGCCGTTTGCGCTCTCAAGCGGTCCCGGTTTCACTACAGAAACGACTAATGAATTTTGTCTTTTGGTTAAATTGTCGCTCGTGAGTCGAGAGTGGCTTTTCGTTAAAATTTACCTCGACCTTGACTCAATTGAGTTATTTCAGCTAATTTACCGTAAATAATTTTCAAATGTTAATAAAGTGGAAACAATTTTTGACTGAACCTGTCCGTAACCGAAACCTATCCATCGTGGAAAATTTTTACGGCACCATACAGTTCTACTATAGGCAAACGATACAGAGTCAGGGGTAATCTTGTGGTAATTATAAATATTAAAAATATTAAAACGTTCCATTAGAATGAACTTTTACTATACCACACAAAAAGTATATATATAATAATAAATAAAATTTAAGTTTTTTGTGTGGTATAGTAAAAGTTCACTCTAATGGAACGTTTTAATATCTTTTGTACTATAGGTAAGTTTTACTGTATAACAACGATTCTATATAACTCGTGAAATACCTTTAACTACATCTAAATCTACATAAATACTCTGCAAGCCGCCTTTCGGCGGGTATCGTTCGCGCAAAGAATGAGTCCCTAAAACGACTTGTTCTCCATCTGTTTCTTTTATTTTTCGATAATTGTCGGATCGGCCTAAGTAGGACAAGGGGATCGCATAATACCATTTACGTCATCCGCAAATGTAGTTTCTCTGAATTTATCAAGCAATCGCAGCCTAGCTTCTAATCTCTTTTCTTTCAAGGATTCCCAACCTGCGTCTGAGAGCATTTGCGTAACTCTTGCTTTCCTATCGTAGCACTTTTTAACAAAACGTATCGCCTTGCGCTGCACTTTCTCGAGTCCGCTAGCATTCGTTTCATCCGCTGGGTCCCATATACTCGCGACATATTCCTGATGGGGGCCTAACTAACGTGAAATGGCATCGCTCTCTAACCTTCTCATCCCATCTATGATGATAATATAATATAATACCTACAATGCGCTTCATAAAACCGAGCTTTTTAGTTGCTTTATCGCATATTTTTCGAATATGTGTGCTCCAGTTAAAATTATTTGTAAGGGTGATCCCGAGATATCAACCGAGTCGACTACATTTAAAGTCCTTCCACTAATTTTGTACGGGTGGTTCTGATACAATTTTTTTCTTTCGAAGAAATTTACTACGGAGCATTTATTTACATTAAGATCATGTTGCCATTTTTCGCACCACCTTTATATGTGAGCTATATCGTTTGAGAGTGAAGCGCTATCTTCCCCATTTGATGTTTCTCTATATATTACCGCGTCATCCGCAAACATCTTCACATTGTTCTCAATCTTGTCGCTCAGGTCATTGATATAAATCAGGAAGAGTAGAGGTCCGATTACGTTGCCTTGAGGTACGCCTGAATTTATTCGAATTCTAGTAAAAGTGATTTTACTAAGAAAAGAATAAGAAAACACTTATACACGTTACTTTTTTCTTATTCTTTTCATCTTGGAGAGCTACCACAAAGTCGAGGCCGAAGTAGTGGATTTTGTGATTTTACTATATTGACCTCTCCAAACAAGCCTGACTTTGAGATTTTTCTGTTCATATGCATACGATTAAACGTAGATTATTCAACCCAATCACGTTTTCATTTTGCATTGATGAATTCAACAAAATATAAGGAAATTCAGGGCCCAGGCAATGATCGTTTCATATAATGTTGTGATGTCACTATTATTGCAGGATCGTCATGTTATTTTTGTACTACTATGTTTTGCACTGCTTTACTATTTGTGACAATTAATTTACGTTGGCCAGCTAACTCTTGTACCTACATTTATGTCTGACATTTTATCATCTTTATCATGCGTCACTAATTATATTCATCATTGCATTTAATGGGTATAATTAAACGTATTCTGCAATATTGGAATTTTAATATCTGTAATATACCCTGTAGGAGCGTATGTATTATAACATTATGCAAGTCAGTAACAAGAGAACAAACGAAAAAGCATTCAGAATATATTCAGAAAATATATCTAGCAAAATTTGTTTCATCTCCTGCGGGGTTTATTCCTTTTAAAATAAATTCAATGGTGTCGGCCTTAACTTGGTGGTATTCCATAGCAAAAAGCAATTGCAAAGAATTCAATTTATTTGAAATAAATTGAATTCTTTGCAATTGCTTTTTATTCCTTTTGCCAAAATAAGTTAGAAATAATGTCTGCGTGAACTCGAGGTAGACACTTTTACAATCATAATTTATCAAATATTACATTCGAATCTTTGACCTTAATAAGCTCACGTAATGTTTTAAAAATAATCCAAACGTTCGCTCAAATTTGTCACTATGGCATCGCCTGAGTGAGGATTTTAAAGTCGAGTTCGTTTTATTTGTCGTCGTTCTCAATTTGCTACATAGAGAACTAAGCACGCAAGGTACAAACGAGGGAAAATAATTGACTTCTTGTCTCTTGATCTAGACCAATGGTGTTTAACCGCCGGGCCGCTTAGCACATTTCTAGGAGGTCGGCGGGCAACAGCTACGTATGTACATAAAAAAATAGATTTTTCAGAAATGATTGCATTGTTCAAATTCATTGAGCTTTATTATTGTCTTAGATCGAATTAAGAGAAAGATATGTATAAATTATCACGGGCTATGATATTATTTATAAAATTCCTAATCGTTTTAAAACCATTCATGTTTCACGCCCCTATCATATTTGCGGACCGGATGAAAGTAGGCCGCGGGCCGCATCCTGCTGCATCGCGGGCAATAGTTTGTCCATATCTAATTTATCCTATAGTTTTACGATTGAGTTCGTAGCAAAATACTCAGCATAAGACTTGGCGGAGTTCCAAAAACTGCGGTGAATTCAGCAAACTTCAAACTTACAGACCTTATATCTCTTTTAAATTCATTACGAAAACCGTTTTGATTTCTTACTTGTCGAGAAAGCCCATTAAAGAAATCAAAACGGTTTTCTTAAGGCAGGATCTTGCGAGTTTCACTTGGCTTTATTAGTTCACCATATCTCGAAAACTGCCGAAAATAAAAGGAAATCCTACGCGATATTTTTAGATTTTCCGAAAGCATTTGATCAAGTTCCACATAATAAATTATTATACAAATTAAAAGTTGCGGGCATCAATGAAGANTGGAAACAATTTTTGACTGAACCTGTCCGTAACCGAAACCTATCCATCGTGGAAAATTTTTACGGCACCATACAGTTCTACTATAGGCAAACGATACAGAGTCAGGGGTAATCTTGTGGTAATTATAAATATTAAAAATATTAAAACGTTCCATTAGAATGAACTTTTACTATACCACACAAAAAGTATATATATAATAATAAATAAAATTTAAGTTTTTTGTGTGGTATAGTAAAAGTTCACTCTAATGGAACGTTTTAATATCTTTTGTACTATAGGTAAGTTTTACTGTATAACAACGATTCTATATAACTCGTGAAATACCTTTAACTACATCTAAATCTACATAAATACTCTGCAAGCCGCCTTTCGGCGGGTATCGTTCGCGCAAAGAATGAGTCCCTAAAACGACTTGTTCTCCATCTGTTTCTTTTATTTTTCGATAATTGTCGGATCGGCCTAAGTAGGACAAGGGGATCGCATAATACCATTTACGTCATCCGCAAATGTAGTTTCTCTGAATTTATCAAGCAATCGCAGCCTAGCTTCTAATCTCTTTTCTTTCAAGGATTCCCAACCTGCGTCTGAGAGCATTTGCGTAACTCTTGCTTTCCTATCGTAGCACTTTTTAACAAAACGTATCGCCTTGCGTTGCACTTTCTCGAGTCCGCTAGCATTCGTTTCATCCGCTGGGTCCCATATACTCGCGACATATTCCTGATGGGGGCCTAACTAACGTGAAATGGCATCGCTCTCTAACCTTCTCATCCCATCTATGATGATAATATAATATAATACCTACAATGCGCTTCATAAAACCGAGCTTTTTAGTTGCTTTATCGCATATTTTTCGAATATGTGTGCTCCAGTTAAAATTATTTGTAAGGGTGATCCCGAGATATCAACCGAGTCGACTACATTTAAAGTCCTTCCACTAATTTTGTACGGGTGGTTCTGATACAATTTTTTTCTTTCGAAGAAATTTACTACGGAGCATTTATTTACATTAAGATCATGTTGCCATTTTTCGCACCACCTTTATATGTGAGCTATATCGTTTGAGAGTGAAGCGCTATCTTCCCTATTTGATGTTTCTCTATATATTACCGCGTCATCCGCAAACATCTTCACATTGTTCTCAATCTTGTCGCTCAGGTCATTGATATAAATCAGGAAGAGTAGAGGTCCGATTACGTTGCCTTGAGGTACGCCTGAATTTATTCGAATTCTAGTAAAAGTGATTTTACTAAGAAAAGAATAAGAAAACACTTATACACGTTACTTTTTTCTTATTCTTTTCATCTTGGAGAGCTACCACAAAGTCGAGGCCGAAGTAGTGGATTTTGTGATTTTACTATATTGACCTCTCCAAACAAGCCTGACTTTGAGATTTTTCTGTTCATATGCATACGATTAAACGTAGATTATTCAACCCAATCACGTTTTCATTTTGCATTGATGAATTCAACAAAATATAAGGAAATTCAGGGCCCAGGCAATGATCGTTTCATATAATGTTGTGATGTCACTATTATTGCAGGATCGTCATGTTATTTTTGTACTACTATGTTTTGCACTGCTTTACTATTTGTGACAATTAATTTACGTTGGCCAGCTAACTCTTGTACCTACATTTATGTCTGACATTTTATCATCTTTATCATGCGTCACTAATTATATTCATCATTGCATTTAATGGGTATAATTAAACGTATTCTGCAATATTGGAATTTTAATATCTGTAATATACCCTGTAGGAGCGTATGTATTATAACATTATGCAAGTCAGTAACAAGAGAACAAACGAAAAAGCATTCAGAATATATTCAGAAAATATATCTAGCAAAATTTGTTTCATCTCCTGCGGGGTTTATTCCTTTTAAAATAAATTCAATGGTGTCGGCCTTAACTTGGTGGTATTCCATAGCAAAAAGCAATTGCAAAGAATTCAATTTATTTGAAATAAATTGAATTCTTTGCAATTGCTTTTTATTCCTTTTGCCAAAATAAGTTAGAAATAATGTCTGCGTGAACTCGAGGTAGACACTTTTACAATCATAATTTATCAAATATTACATTCGAATCTTTGACCTTAATAAGCTCACGTAATGTTTTAAAAATAATCCAAACGTTCGCTCAAATTTGTCACTATGGCATCGCCTGAGTGAGGATTTTAAAGTCGAGTTCGTTTTATTTGTCGTCGTTCTCAATTTGCTACATAGAGAACTAAGCACGCAAGGTACAAACGAGGGAAAATAATTGACTTCTTGTCTCTTGATCTAGACCAATGGTGTTTAACCGCCGGGCCGCTTAGCACATTTCTAGGAGGTCGGCGGGCAACAGCTACGTATGTACATAAAAAAATAGATTTTTCAGAAATGATTGCATTGTTCAAATTCATTGAGCTTTATTATTGTCTTAGATCGAATTAAGAGAAAGATATGTATAAATTATCACGGGCTATGATATTATTTATAAAATTCCTAATCGTTTTAAAACCATTCATGTTTCACGCCCCTATCATATTTGCGGACCGGATGAAAGTAGGCCGCGGGCCGCATCCTGCTGCATCGCGGGCAATAGTTTGTCCATATCTAATTTATCCTATAGTTTTACGATTGAGTTCGTAGCAAAATACTCAGCATAAGACTTGGCGGAGTTCCAAAAACTGCGGTGAATTCAGCAAACTTCAAACTTACAGACCTTATATCTCTTTTAAATTCATTACGAAAACCGTTTTGATTTCTTACTTGTCGAGAAAGCCCATTAAAGAAATCAAAACGGTTTTCTTAAGGCAGGATCTTGCGAGTTTCACTTGGCTTTATTAGTTCACCATATCTCGAAAACTGCCGAAAATAAAAGGAAATCCTACGCGATATTTTTAGATTTTCCGAAAGTAAGTGATAAGGTCCCACAAAATAAATTAAAAGTTGCGGGTATCCATGGAGGATCAATAAACTGGATTAAGATCTTTTTCTCTGACAGAGAACAACGGGTAGTACTTGATGGTATTAGTTCCCACTTGCTTAAAGTAACCTCGGACGTGCCGCAAGGCAATGTAATTGGTCCGTTACTGTTTTTAGTGCACATCAACGACCTTAGCAATAACATTGACAAAAAAGTATTTTCGAACGACACGGTAATTTATAGGAAAATATAAAGTAAGGAGAATAGATTAACCTTTAAAATTATAGAATTAATTACAAATGATTGGCAATTACAGCTTAATGTAGAAAATTTTCCAGTAATTAACTCCCTAAAGAGAAAGTCTATTGCCATTTATAATTCGCACTACCTCCGAAGGAAAACCTTATCAATAGTATGATTGGTGGTAGTATGAACTTGGTGTAACCTTCGCGGATACCTTAACACGGGGTACCCACATCCGTAATATAAGTGGATGAGCACTTAAGAGAATCGGATTCGTCAAAAGAATAGTCGATAGGAACGAAGAAAAAGTCCGTGAGCGATGTTGCTTTGCCTTATTCAGGCCTCACCCTGAGTATGTATGTAGTGTGTGGAATCCTACGGAAAGTAGTTGTATTCAAGAGTCGGAGTATGTATAGCAAAACGTTTCGTAAAAGAATGTTACGACAAATCAGTAAGCGTTACTCAAATGCTTCAGGAAGCAGGATGGGAATCTCTTGAAAATAGAAGATTTAAACAAAGACTTAATTTACTCTAAAAGTTCAGCGAAAGTATGTTTTTAGATGATTTAGGTGATATTATGCATCCTACCTCTTACATTCCGATACTGAAAGAAAACTTAGAGAAATAGACAATAGAACTAGTTTCAAGAATTCATATTTTCCGCGAATAATACGCGAAAGTAATCGATTAGGGCAATAGATTCACGGTGCATGCACCCTCTGCCACACGCCGAAAAGCGTCTTGCAGGGTACATAAGTAGAGGTAGATGTAGAGACTAAAATAAAGGACGAAAACACGTGGGGGAGGTTGCGTGGATGTAACCATTATAAAACATGCGACTCTCACGCTTTCAATACCGAGACCGGTTCCGCAACCGTCGAGGATTATGCAGTTGCACCTTTGAAGTGGTCGGCGTATTAAAGGAAAGAACCGCAACTCTGGAATCCCCGAGCGGTTGCTACTTTCTCCGTCACGACGCTAGATTTCTTATCACGAAAATGAAGTTGTCAGTTCGCTCACAAATCGCCAATAATAGATATTGATCGCAGCGCCTAACATTCCAAACATTCTATCCGTTTATAGCCTCAGCAGAAGAATTTTCAAATTATACTGGCAAAAGCCAAAGTTTTTATTGTAACAAGGATTTGCGAGAATATCACCGTTGTCTCATTATAGAACGGTTAAATAAAATATTCTCGTGAATGAAGAATTTTAAGCTTGTATGTACATTTTTATGTAAATTGATCAGTCGAAATACCCGTCGTTGCATTGATTTAAATTAATATTAAATCCTGTGGCAATATTTTAAGATACATACATTCACCGCATTTGCATGGATCTTAGACATGTTTTCTCTCTTCCAGACTTTGATTCGATTGCATAATCTCGATAATTACGTTAATCAGTTTTTCATTTTTTTTAGCATAGCACGAATTCATCGAAAACTAATAATATATAACTTCACCTAGTCGACCTCTCTATAGTGATCCGACTAAGTTACACATAGAGAAAGCAACTTAAAATGCTTGCATGAACAATTTTGGCTTTGATACCATCTATACGCTGATAATATTAATAAACTGAATTCATTAGATTCATATCTTTATTCCATTCATCGCTCATCATATAAAATTAATGTATAATTCAAATCAAATGGTTTTCCAAAGTGAATTTTCAAATGAATGGGAATTTCCTAGAATCACGTTCGTTTTAGATGATTGCAAACTTTTTATATCAGTCAAGCTATTCACTTTAGGTTTAAATCTCTTATCTGCCTTGACTATTCTATAATATATTCTTCTCTATCCTGTTATAAATCCTTAACTCCTTAACTTCTGATATAACACGACATCTACGATGAAACCTTAAATGTCGTGTTATTTTTAGTTATCGAGTTTCAGGAGAGCAAACGAAAATCTTCTATTTTCACAAACTCCTCATAATAAATCATATACAAACACAACTGCAAATGTAGCATAAGATGATCTATTCCTTTTGTTTTACTATACTGATGTAAGTACTATTTGATTCGTTACTAGCAATGAATTAAAAGAGAATCTTGATCCATTCTTTGATTCGAGTTTGCAATCCGAAGACTTCCTTCCTGTTCACTACCAAACGCTTCATTCCTTCCCAATTCATCGACGTAGATGAATTCAACAAAATATAAGGAAATTCAGGGCCCAGGCAATGATCGTTTCATATAATGTTGTGATGTCACTATTATTGCAGGATCGTCATGTTANTATCGCTAATAAGTAATGCCTATGTCTATGTATATACCCTGCATGCCACCTTTCGGCAGGGGGTGATAGGAAAATTAGGGAAATAGAGTCATGCCACCATGACTCCTATTTCCCTAATGGATTAATTTCGCGTATCGTCCGCGGAAAAAATGAGTTCTTGATTAGATTCGTTCTATCATCCATTTCCCAGATCTTTCTCGCAGTATCAGAACGGCCTATGTAACATGGTGGACGCAAAATATCGGCTACATCATCTCTGACCGTGCTTTCACTCAATTTATCAAGTAAATAAAACCTTTGTTTAAATCTTCTAAGTTCAAAATATTTCCATCCTGCGTTCTGAAGTATCTGAGTAACGCTCACTGATTTATCGTAGCAATTCTTCACAAAACG
Organism: Ladona fulva; assembly: GCA_000376725.2. NCBI lineage: Eukaryota > Metazoa > Arthropoda > Insecta > Odonata > Libellulidae > Ladona > Ladona fulva. The sequence continues at coordinate 14,885 of KZ309888.1, forward strand.
TATCGCCTTTCGCTGCACCTTTTCTAATTTCCGAATACAACGGTTATCGGCAGGGTGCGATACACCACACGCAAACTCAAGATGAGGCTTAACTAACGCGAAATAACATCGCTCGCGAACTTTTACTTCGCTTCGACCGACTATTCTCTTAACGAAGCCGAGTTTCTCCGAAGTGCTTTTCCACATATATTATGGATGTTGGTACTCCATGTTAAGTTATTCATGAGGGTTACTCCTAGATATTTCACCGATTCCGTTGGTAAGTTTGTCCCACGTAGACCGTACGAATAATCTTTAAAAATATATTTTCTTTCGAAGAAATCAACTACTGAACATTTGTCTACATTTAGCTCTTTTTTGCTTGTCATTTGTGCTAATTGCTAACCATCGTACCATTTCATAATTTTATCTAACTCATCCGACTTAGATATTTGAAAACATGACTGAAATTCACCTTCATTTCAGTACAGTAATTTCATAACTTTGATATACATAATGAAATTTGGTTTTTTGTTAACAAACAGTGATGTCACTTTGATTTATAAGTAAGTCAAGCATTGAATGTTGAAAGTACGAAGTGGAGGATCTACGTAACGGAGCAAGCGACTAAATACAGCGCAAGATGTCTCTAATAAAGGAAAAAGTAAAATTCAAGGAGGAGGCCGTCACTTTGTGGAATCTTGATGACATCATGAGGAATTGTTGAAATAAAACCAAGGTTTTGAACAACAATGAAGATAGCTTTTACTAATCCACAATATATAATATAATATATTATATTGTGGATTAGTAAAACTTCGTTGTTGTTCAAAACCTTGGTTTTATTTCAACAATTCCTCATGATGTCATCAAGATTCCACAAAGTGACAGCCTCCTCCTTGAATTTTACTTTTTCCTTTATTAGAGACATCTTGCACTGTATTTAGTCGCTTGCTCCGTTACGTAGATCCTCCACTTCGTACTTTCAACATTCAATGCTTGACTTACTTATAAATCAAAGTGGCATCACTGTTTGTTAACAAAAAACCAAATTTCACTATGTATATCAAAGTTATGAAATTACTGTACTGAAATGAAGGTGAATTTCAGTCATGTTTTCAAATATCTAAGTCGGATGAGTTAGATAAAATTATGAAATGGTACGATGGTTAGCAATTAGCACAAATGACAAGCAAAAAAGAGCTAAATGTAGACAAATGTTCAGTAGTTGATTTCTTCGAAAGAAAATTTATTGTTAAAGATTATTCGTACGGTCTACGTGGGATAAACTTATCAACGGAATCGGTGAAATATCTAGGAGTAACCCTCATGAATAACTTAACATGGAGTACCAACATCCATAATATATGTGGAAAAGCACTTCGGAGAAACTCGGCTTCGTTAAGAGAATAGTCGGTCGAAGCGAAGTAAAAGTTCGCGAGCGATGTTATTTCGCGTTAGTTAAGCCTCATCTTGAGTTTGCGTGTGGTGTATCGCACCCTGCCGATAACCGTTGTATTCGGGAATTAGAAAAGGTGCAGCGAAAGGCGATACGTTTTGTGAAGAATTGCTACGATAAATCAGTGAGCGTTACTCAGATACTTCAGAACGCAGGATGGAAATATTTTGAACTTAGAAGATTTAAACAAAGGTTTTATTTACTTGATAAATTGAGTGAAAGCACGGTCAGAGATGATGTAGCCGATATTTTGCGTCCACCATGTTACATAGGCCGTTCTGATACTGCGAGAAAGATCTGGGAAATGGATGATAGAACGAATCTAATCAAGAACTCATTTTTTCCGCGGACGATACGCGAAATTAATCCATTAGGGAAATAGGAGTCATGGTGGCATGACTCTATTTCCCTAATTTTCCTATCACCCCCTGCCGAAAGGTGGCATGCAGGGTATATACATAGACATAGGCATTACTTATTAGCGATAAAATGTTCTTAATTTAGACCTTTTACTAACCGCCAATAACCGCCCCTCGAATATAACTGCCCCCTTTGTTTTGGGCTGACAAATATAGGAAAAAAAACTAGTACACGAATATAAATGCGTGTAAGTGAAATTGAATTATGCGAATATAAACGCCCCCCCCCCCCCCC
>KZ309890.1:0-16539 GCA_000376725.2 Ladona fulva
GCTTCATAAAAGCTTCCTTGGCCAATGCTACTCTTTTTCGAACCTCATCTGCACACCTCCCATCCCAAGATATAACACTACCCAAGTACGAGAATCATTTCTTCTCAAAACTCTTCTGCTATGGATAAACTCCCTTACGCACGATGCCTACCACAGAGCACCTGCTGTCAGCGGGTTCCCCCAGCCATTCATTTCCCGTAACACTTGCTTTCTTTTCATTTTATTCACTGTTTTGGGTTTTCCCTTGCTCGCTTATCGTTTCCCAAACCTCTCTTCCACTGCCAATGTAAAAATTTGATATTAAACACCAAAAAACCCTAAGTATTTGAAAATTTCTGAGGAAGAACTGATTCTCTCTCGTTCCATAGATCGAAATATTTTCATAAATATCGCATCGTCGCACATTTTGCACGCTTTTGGCAGTTTCTTTTATCGTCACTCGGCAGGCAGGCAGGGAGCGGGGGTTCGAAGAGTTCGGGAGAGAGTTTTATGCCATGCACTTTATCGCGTTGTAACTGATAACCGAGTTTCCTTATTGGAGTCTTCCCACGGAAGACCCTTGCCTTGTGACTCGCGACAGCTTCGAGTCTCCGCGATTCCCACGCTCGAGGGTTAGGTCGGGCGGAGCTTCTGGCTGGGGAATTTCCTTTGGTCATCGGAATCCCCTGACCAGGGGTCCACACGGCTGGTGCATATGAAGTATTGTGTACGTAGAGGAAATAATATGTAGTTGTCTACGTTGTTCCAGCTTTAACCAGGATAGTTCCTCGTATGATTCGGAAATATGATCATATTTCCGTGAATTAAATATGAATCTCACGGCCGCATTTTGGGCCCGTTGTAACTTAAGAGCTAATTCTCCGGACAAGTCCTGATAAACTATGTCTCCATAGTCAAAGTACGGCATAACCAATGAATTTACTAAATTTAGTGATATCCTTTAAATGTATACTCGTATACATAGCTTGCGTGCTACACTTCTAAAGTAAAATATTATCGAAGTTCTAGAAAAACTTACCTTACGAAAATTGGAAAAAATATAATATCAATTTATATATACCAACTGTTTATAACTTCTTTTTAGGCGATACATATAATTCTTTATACGTCATGAGGTTAACGTAATCCTCGTCGCAATATCGTTAACCCGAATTTTTTTAACACGAACTCTAGATTTTGCCGTCCATTTGGTTCGTAATAGTAATAGTGTTGTTAAAAGTTGGTAAAAAGTAATAGTGTTGTTAAAAGTTAGTAAAAAGTAATAGTGTTGTTAAAAGTTAGTAAAGTCCACCTTACCAGTCGACAAGCAAGTAAACTAATCTCAACGTCAGATCAGTCTTCGTCTCTGTCAAGGGATCACGAACTGCGCTGACATTCGATACGTGATGCTTTTTCGCGGACAACGATCATGGGTTTCCTTTTCCGACCCTTTGACGGCCTCCCATGACATCTTTGTGCCAACCAAACGCCCGAGATCTCGGAAGTGTCTAACGCTCAAACTATGCAGTCAATCTACACAAGAATTTATTTGTTTTACTCCTCAACGAAGAAGACATGTAATGTTACTTCGTGGTGCAAACGAAGGATGATTCTTTTTCAGAGATTGGAATCCTAACTTCGGAAATGGTCTTGAGAATTTTTCCGACCGCTCTTCTCTCTCGTTACATACCTGCTAACTTCACCCTGGAGTGGCTGCTGGTTCGGTTCAAGATCATGCGCTCTCTAGAAAAGGTTTCGTTTACATTTGATTCACTTACGTGTAAAGTTAGTCGATTAAAAAGGAAATAAATATTAACAATGCCTTTGGTTAATGTCGTTCTTCTGGGGGGCAGGTAGAGAGCTTCACATAAATATGATTCTAAAGAAAAATCCTAATTATTCTGATAAAAGAGATCATCAACATAATCTTGGTAAACCAATCCCAATCGTATTTTTACTCTAACAAAGGCTTTTATTTCTTCCACCTCATTTATTAAATCTTGACCTACTGTCGGATTGAAAATAGTAGAGACCTGGACTTTGACGCATTGATGATCTGCCATCATAATAGAACATGTTATACATCGTTCAAAAGAGCATTTATTTGGCATTAAAATGATATACATTAAGAGTCAATATCCATCTCCTCTTTTTCTGAGTCGACGTAAAACAAATCAAAACACGGTAAATTCGCGCAAATCCATGACTCGGTCATCCTCACACCTTTGTGGAACAATGACTAGGAGTCACAGGAAAACCAAATTTTTAGCAGGAATATGGTATATATTCTTGAAGCAAAATCCGCGTTTCTGAGGTCCGATCGTGATTTATTGACTTTTGATCAGCGTCTGCATTAAAAATCGATCTCCTTCTACAAACTTGATCCTACTCAGTTGAAAGTTTTACTACGCGCTATTTAAATGATTTAGAAAAAAATAAGCGAGGGCAGTTTTCCTAAATGCATTGGGGGAGGAGAAATGAGGCGGCCTATAATGATTACGTCGCTCCGGCGAAACGTCATCGCCGCCTCCTCGGAACAAGAGAGCGCGCCAAGCATTTAAATCGTGCTGAGTATGCCTTGGCCGTAATTGCAAGTGAGACGCCTATTGAAACACAAAAGATGTTGGTACCTTTACTCTTCTTCCCCCTGAGGAATTGCCACAAGAACTGCTCGTGTCTTATACATTTATATTTACAGTTATATCATATAAAATTGAATCCCAATCCCCTCATTAAAAGACACATTATGGATTTACCATTAGGGAAAGCTGTCATGTTCCTCGTGCAAATCAGATGATTCATCAGCAACTTTTGGGTAAACTTCTCACAGGTATAAGTTGTGCACTTTTCAACAAATACCTTGGAAAATTCATCCAATACTATTCGGGGTCTTCTAGGACACCCTTATTGGGAATATGTAACTCCATGATCACTTGTCCTAATTTTCTTACTGATAATTTTCATGGTATGCTCAGAAATACATTTACATCAATACCTGGAAATCGCCGTATGGTGTATGGCAGGGAGTGTTAATACACCAAAATCCCTTAGTATTCATCTTATTTAGGCATCTAATACAATATGGAAAAAGGGACCAATAATAGCTACCCGTTCGAGCAATAATCTCACGACATTTTTTCGACGTCTGGTTTCGAAAATTGTATTCGCTAAGCACAGGAATCAATATGTTGTGTATTTCATCATGTAAGTCACTACTCAGGAATTTATTGTTCAATCTGTGCCTAAACTCAAGTCTTCTATCGTAAAGAGAATTCCAGCCGAGGGATTTAACCATATTTGATACACTGCTGTCGAACCTGTAGTCTCCCTTAATGAAACTAGCCGCTGTAGGTTGTATGTGCTCTAGTTCCAACATCAAAGCCTTCTCATGTGGATTCCACATTGAGTAGCAGTACTCGAGAAACGGACAAACTAGTAAAAAATTATCTACCTCTTTGACACACGACTAACTGCCTCTAAGAACGTGGTTACATAGCCTCCGTGTCCTTTCAGCTGACCCCACTTCTTCTGGTAAGGACAGGTTTCACTGGAGTTGCATGTCTTTGCTGAATTTAGTTGCATAATTCATAGAATATATATTTATGTTCTTAAAATAATCTTTAAATTTTCCATGAAGTAAGACTTTGAAAACCTCAAATTTCTAATTTTTCTTCCATCATTGACACAAGCATATCATGGCCATATCATGTACTCGTAAAGGCCCATAATTACAATGAATTCTGAGACACTAACTCTAGATATTTTATAAAGTAAGAATGTCTCATTGCTTAATACCCATCATAACTAAAAACATATCAACTTAGAAGTGAGTTCTGTTCACAAATATACAACATACCTGAAAACATTTCAATCTTGCTTTCTATTGACAAACTAATACATTATATTAAATCAATTAATTGAATAAAAACAAGACTTCTCCAGCTATAAGGAAAAAGTTGAACATCAATGAAGCTGCATAAAAGTGATTCAAGAAAACATTAAAGGAAAGATCTGAACTGTCGAGATAGGTATTAATGACCTACCTAAGCAATTAATGAAGTTGCTATTATACCACTTGTCAATGTACAGTGTTAGCTGTACTGATGATTAAGTTACAATTTTTTCTAAGAGCTCAGATAACCAACAAAGTGAAAAAAATTTTCACTAAATGCATGCAAAAAAAAGCAAAAAATAGCAAATTTATTGATTCCTGAACAATCATGTTCGACAGTAGAGTAGAATGGTTTACAGTAAAAGTTAACACAGCCAAATATAAGTCAGTAAATTTATTACAATAAACAAAAATATTAGCATGATAGGTATTTTTTTAAATAAGGATAGAGATTAATCAAGGAGATCCTAGGCTATATTTGACTGATTAACCCAGAGATGTTTGCTCTAGGGTATGTTAAGATTGTTTGCATCTATACTGAACACACATCACAAACTAAGGCAACCAATCGTATAAGGAAGTGAACTTAGAGTGAGCAAGGGCTAAGGATTTTGGGATTTTCAAATAAAGGGAGAGTTCAGATTCCCAGAAGGGAGAACAAGACTCCAGGGCCCAGATGCTGAGGCACCACTGCCACACATTACGCTTCCTCAGCTGAGTCATCTTCAGGTTCAGTCAGATATGTGAAAAACTGAGTTAAAGATTTCAATGCTACTGCCTTCCCATCTGGTTCATCCGAGCTCTTTTCCCAAGCAATGAAGGATTCTATAGAAATCACATCGTGGTTGTGAAGGAATTCAAAAACCTTGAGTATCAGACCTAGGAGAGAAAAAAAGCAATTAGAATTGAAATGAACTAAACATTATTAAACCCTCAGCTTTAAAATCATTGTTGTCTAGCTACCTTTAGGATGCCCTAAATCATACACAAGTGCCTGAATTGCATACAAACACTGAAGCTCATGTTTTTCATCACCACTCAGGTACCTCTGCAGTATTTTTTGCGCTGTTTCAATCACTGGATCCTTAAATGAATCTGTAACACAAAATATGTTGCAATGAATGTGGATCACATCTGTCGAAAACAAAAAGCAAATTAAGCGAAGTTTCATTCCACCTTTTAGTTACATGAAGTAGGCAAAGAGAATTGATTATGCATACAAGTAAAAATTCTCCAATAAACTTAAGGCATTGACGTAGTTTGAAAACACAAGAATGAATTACTCACAGATTAACTGACCTAAAAGTAACTTTAACATTAAAATAATTTCCTGAAAATGGAAAATTGTTGGTGGCATGTTTTCACATTTTAACATAAAACAGCTCAAGTTTCAGAAATCTATAAAGAAGTAAATAGATCAATGTTTGGAAGATTACTTTGTCAACAAAATTACTTTTCAAAAAGTTAAAAAATTGTCAAAGTGTATCTTATATAATTGGTGGAACTTTTTATGATTGTGTTTCCACTCACTTTCCATTGCACTTTCAAACAGAGCTGTAGTCAAGGCACGAATGAAGCTGGGGTCACTAGTCCTTCCATGCACATTTGCCTAGAAATATAACATTTTTCATATTACCAATCAATAATCACACAATCTCATCTTACTAGTCTCTAACCAAAACTTTTCAATTAAGCTTGTTGAGAATACCTATGAAACAACTACTTGTTTATCATATGATCTAATTAGAGAAAAAAATGATTCACTCACTTCTATCCAATCAAAGACAGCATCAGCTGATCCTGAAGATTTCAAGAGAATAACCACTTTCTCCTTAACATGCTCCATGGAAATGCTGCCTGATTTTGACTGACCATGTCCACTGCCATCCACAATATAATCCAAACCCTTCAAAGAATATTTTCATAAAAATTAATAACAGCAATAGAAATTTTCTAAATATATCATAAAGCTATTTCTTCAGTAATTAATTCACAGTCAGCCTACTGTCAGACACACAATATGAGACATGAATATGTAAAAAATAACAAGAAAAAATAGATGAAAAAAATAATGAAATAACTTACGCAAGAACAGTCAACAATAACAAGTGTATTATGAAACCATTGAATAAAATTTTCACTTACATTGTCTTTCACAAATTTCTCAACATTCTTGGCAGGAATAAGATCCTTCCAGTGAAGACCACTTTCTGCCCACTTTTCATTTACCCAAGATGGACCCTAGATTGAAAAGGAGGTAAGTTCCATGTTCAACATTGATAATATCAACACTAAAAAATTCTGACAGGTAACATGTAGAAATATATATCCTGAAGTATGCATAACATCTATCTCAAGTATTCCAATTTATAATAACCTCAGTTCTCACTAACCTTGCTTTTGTTTAAAACATTGAGAACAGCAATAACGAGGGGACCCTGAAGATTTTCAGGAAGCTCACTGGTGAAGTATTGGAGAATAGAAAGAAGAATAACTTCTTCTTCCAGCATAACACCTAGTGTAATGAAAATGCTCTTATAAAAGTAAATCCACATAGTTTAAATAATATTTCACAATACATTAACTATCAGTTAAGTTTGGCATCTTGATAAGCTTCAGCAGAACGAAAGTTAATTTTAACATCATAAGATCTCATTTTGGCCACTAATTCACAAAAATATCTATGACTTACCAAGTATATCAGCAACATAACTCCAAAACATGGGCACATCTAGCAGCAATTCTTCTGCACCAGCCAAAACTTTGTTCAGTCTGAATAAAAAATTCACAATCAGCAAGAGAAACTCAGTTACAAACCAATTAAAATTCAAAATTAAATACATGATACATATTCAATTTGATGATACAACGGATATACATGATAAATTTTAACATAAGACGATATCTAAGATATCACTCAATAGAGAGCTACGTCTATAAATAGAGAGTCGGCTAAAACAGCAGAAAGAAAATTCCCTCTCAGGTAAATAACTACAAATACTTTAATCTTACCCTTTAACAAAGAGTTGTTTGTTGAATAGTTGATTAGAAATGAGGAACGCCAGCAAACGGCTAACACTCTGCCGCACTGGAGTTGATGTCTCTAGCACCTTCTCCACGGAGAATTGAATAAAATCTACATAGTTGGCTGGGGGCAATTCTATTTTCATATAATCATATGTTTCCTAGAAATGAGAAAGAAGTGAAAATACTAGTCACCTTTCGACGATAATCTAATAAATGATACCTGGACCCTTCAAGTCACAACTCACTTGAAAGGTCCACCTTAAAATACATTTCAGAAATAAATTCCAAAAGCAAAGTAACACAGTAATTTAATCCTTTCTACATCTACTCTATTTAATTACAAAATATGATTAATTGTTCTAAAGATCATCAAATATCAGTCTATGCTATCTTCATTGTACATCACTTATGAATCAACCAGAATTAAATTATAAAACATGTTGCATAACTGAAACAATGCAATAATCTAAACAGAATGAAACCCACCTTTGCATTATTTGTGGACAAGTAATCTTCTAGTGTCATCTTGCAAAGTATATCCAAATCATCCTGGGACAATTGTCCAGGGGCTTTTTGGGCTTTAGAATTTGCCATGCTCCTTTCTTCAGAAACAGAGCTATCACGAGATGAAGTCCTTGAAGGATGAACTCCTCTTAGTCTTGGACTTTCCATACTAGTTTGAGGTCCTAAAAAGTAAGAAGTTGAACATTGAAAGTTTAGTTGAAACCAACAAGTTTAACACAAACAGAAGAAATGTTATTAAGAAACTTTACTCTGTACAAGATTTAATAAACCAACCAAAATCATTGAGAAAGTAAAGATTTAATGAGAGAAGTGACATCAATTACCTCTAGCATTATCCCTAACAGTAGTAAGAGCTCTCTCTCTTTCTTCTGCTGGAGAAATCCCGACAGCAGATGTGGAACTAGACTTGGTATATGACTGAGATGAATCTTTATGCCTCATAGGCATCCTTCGATTACTGTAAGAGAAAAAATAGAAGCATATGTATTTAAAATTCACTTTGCACCTTGAAATAATTGACATCTTAAGAAATGTTATGAAAAATCCAATATCCAGTAATGAAAATAAATAAATGGGTGATATTTTAACATGGCAATAAAGAACTTTAGAACGATAAAACACCTTACCTTCCTTCCCTACTGCCTGATTCCTCAACCAGCATATTATACATCATTGAGGGCTTCTTCTCAAGCCCCAAGCTTCTACCTGTTGCCCTCTTGCTCCATACACTGTGTTGACTTCTGGATCCCACCTTGACATTTTCAGTATCAGCCTGTGAAACAAGAAAAGAGAATAATTAACTTCAAAGACATGACACAAAACACTGGGTTTAGTTATTAACTTTTACTGAAACTAAATATCAAAGAATTAATGAAGATTCTCGTCAAATATTTTTATTTAAGCTGACACATATCAAAACATCATAGCACTTACATTAATGTAAGAAGATTTAAGAAGCATAACATTTAATGAGATGAAGTCAATGAAAAAGCTTAATTATTCCATTAATATGTCAAATGATTGGAGGTTGGTTGAATTTAAATACACTTTATATGTTCCTAACCTTCGGACCAACCTTGTTTCAGTCTCAAAAATCACGGACAGGGGCTACAGAGTTATATTTAAAGAGGACATTGCGGTTGTATCGATTCCTGAGGGAGAGGTTACAATGACAGCTGTTCGAAGAGGCGATCTTTACCACCTTCGAGAAGGGTCCAATGCAAGTGCTAACGAGTGACGTCGAAAGGCAATCAGAGATAAGGAAATGGCATGAACGCTTGGGACATCTGAATTACAAAGATGTAATTAAAATCCTCCGAAATCGCGGAGTGGATAATCTTGAGATTGTTTCTCATCAAATTTCTCAGTGTGAAATATGTCTGCAAGGAAACATTATCTCAAAACTGTTTCTGAAAGGAAGGGAACCTTGTTCCGAGAAACTAAAAATAGTATATTCGGACGTTGTAGGTCCAATGAGGATGGAATCTTCAGGTGGAGTAAGATTCATTGTCACGTTTATTGACGACAGCACGAGGTGTTGGGGTACAGCCCATTGGGGATGGGTGAGGACGAGGCCTAGATGTGCTTAAGGCTCACCTTTAGATCAAGCTGAATTGGAGACGAGAAATCCGATTTAGTTATAGTCCATTCACTAGATGTTTGCACTTTAGAGAGAGAAAGAATATCTTATCTCTTCGTATAGGGAGCCAATAGGACATGGCGATCTATCCCCCCCATTCGTCAAGGGCGTGGTAGAACTTTGCTGTGTAGCAACATTAGCATAAAAATATAAATTTTGTTCAAATCGTTTCAGTTTTGAGTGAAAGTAATGCCGGAAATAACACTGTGATTGATTTTAGGTTAATTAATAACACAACCGCAGAAAGAACAAAAATACCACATTTCAAAGAAAATCTTGACTTTATTCCGGTTTTGTTTGAACGGGTGCCATTACTTCTGTAAATTAGAAAACAAGAAAGTTTTTACATCAAATTCTGCTTCAAATCATTTTCTTTCCGTTCGTATTATTAATTTGGCAGACAAACNAAATCCTTACCACTTGCTCATTCGATATCTATGTAATTTGTGTTTTCGACGAAAGAAGCATATTATATTACACGTTATAAAGAATGAGTGGAACAAGTTATGAAAATTTCACAAGGGAAACTTCGCGAGTGGGCTAGAATCTGAGGTATATATGCACCTGGCCAAGAGACCAATTTTTGTTTCTTTTAGCCCAGGATTCGAACATTTTCACAGTAATTCACTAGAGACTATGCATAATTATGCAAGACGATTATTGATGTCTTTACGCGTGTCATAAATGTCAAATTTACACCAGAAAAATAGACTAAGTTCTATAACAATTTTCATTTTTAATGCGATAATTTTTTTCAGAGAACTTTTTCTGTTTCCATCCCTCTTTTCTGTTGTGGAGCAGCAGAACAGTAATTGTAATCATAAATTAAAATTTTCAAATTTGGCAAAATTCGCATCTTATCATCGCATAATCCGTAAGTGTTTCGTGTTTGAGATGGTGACTGCTCGTGGGAATTATTCTTTCTAGATATTCCCATTCTTATCTGTCCTTGATAGGAGCCTTTTGTAGTTATCAGGGCATGTATAGTATGTTACTCTTCTGAATAAATCCCCTCGAGATGAAAGAAAAGAGCTCGTAAAGAAGAGGGGAAATAGAAAGAAAAACGGACGCCATGTCCTTGACTGTGGCTATCTTTTAATATAAAATGCTTATAAAAATCACTAAAACACATTTTAACTCTACGGTGAGTCATCCCCATCATCGTTTGTTTGAGTAAAATTTTTATCAAAACATCCATCGTTCTCTCATTTTCATCCGTCTACCGTTCTTTTATATTTGAATCCAATTTCCTTAAAATTCTTCCACAAGGAGGTGCGTCATCCTGCATAAAGGTCTAATAATATTGAAATAAGTCAGTTTAAGTTATTTTCAGTAATTGATGATCGGGTCTTGTAAGATTTGTTATATATATTGTTAATGCTATGCTATGTAACAATATATGTTGTGAGTACCTTTCTCTTTAAATCTGGAAAGTATTTCGTCTCGTCTTGGAAATCTTCCCTCGTTATAAAACCACAAAACGGTGTTTCTCAAAGCATCCCATGTAAGTCTCTGCAGTTAAGGAATTCGTTATTAATTCCCAACCCTCAACATGGTAAAAGAATAGTTTCTTCATAGAGTGAATTATGACCAGATGAAGAAATGAAGAAAGGCTCTCTCTTCGTCCGAAATGCTGACAAAAATATGAGAAGGCACCCAATCGTAAGAAGCATCCCCTCTCGAGGCAAACGATCGTGGGCCGCGCCGTGTTATGAGTAACCCCCGAATTAAATTTGTTTTTCTTATGTTATTTATAAACTTAGAGGTTTTGTATTTTCACAGAAAATAAATTCAGTATTTTCTCTGAAACTTTCCCACTTGAAGTTTCTTTCAGAGCAAATAAGACGAAAGATAGCTGGCGACTACTTTCTTCGATACATTTTCTAAAAATTCTCTACCTCTCCAATAATTTCTATTGAATATTTGCCTCAAAAACGTTTGCCTGCCAAATAATAATACGAACGGAAAGAAAATGATTTGAAGCAGAATTTGATGTAAAAACTTTCTTGTTTTCTAAATTACAGAAGTAAAGGCACCCGTTCAAACAAAACCGCAATAAAGTCAAGATTTTCTTTGAAATGTGGTATTTTTGTTCTTTCTGCGGTTGTGTTATTAATTAACCTAAAATCAATCACAGTGTTATTTCCGGCATTACTTTCACTCAAAACTGAAACGATTTGAACAAAATTTATATTTTTATGCTAATGTTGCTACACAGCAAAGTTCTACCACGCCCTTGACGAGTGGGGGGGATAGATCGCCATGTCCTATTGGCTCCCTATACGAAGAGATAAGATATTCTTTCTCTCTCTAAAGTGCAAACATCTAGTGAATGGACTATAGGTCATGAAGCCGTTTTGTTGAATCAATACCACGAAGTGAATCCTGAGTCTGTGTTATTTAAAAAGAGCAGTTCGAATGAGGGTTAATTTGAATAAATAAGTATCGAAAGAATACTTGTAATGCCCTTTGTGGTGGAATATTTCACTGGTGGATAGAAAATATGTTTCTATAGTTTACATTAGTATTGGTTAGTATGAGTAGGACGTACGGTTTTCCATAGGGCGTATTTTAGTGACATTATTCCACAACTATTAGGATCATGAACTAACTTTTTCTTTAATGGATACAATCCTAAGAAAAGAAGCATCGTGCTCCCAAGTAATATTCATTTGTCGTATAACTTTTTAAGTTTCTATAGAGATAGATATTTTTAAAGGTGTCACTGCACTAAGAATGTTGTGAATATCATTACGTTATTTAATACTGTTTCGGAACTTTTACTAATTAGTTTCCTTTAATTACGTCTGCATCGCAGCAAACTTGAAAGTTTTTCAGAAAAATCCGAGAACATTCTTTTCTGTGAAAATTGCCCAAGTTTGTCACTCTGTATCTTTTTGACGCGTACAAATAACACAAAATAAGAGACAGAACAACAAAATTCAATCTTTTCTGAATATCTATGCGAAGTTTCACATTCCTCGCTCTAAAAAACCACTTTTGGCCTCTTGGCTAGCTTTTTTCGATTCTAGCCCACTGAGCGTCCGTGCTTGGCGAAGTCGTAATTCTGGCCATGGAACTACAATCCGAGCGTAGAAATTAAATAATTGCGATGGTTTTTTTTTCAGCGATACACAGGGTTATTTCCTTCATTATTAGCTGTCTTAAAGATACACAAACAATCTTAAAATATGATTCGATAAAAATTACTAAATAAGACAATGACGTCTCCATGAGGAAATTATATTACTCTTAATGAACGTATTCTGTAATATCCCGTGATGATTCTTGAAAACGAAGGCCAGAAAAGTTTCTCTTCGTCCCACTAATGTTCAAATCTTCTGTACGGAAAAGAAATTTGCAGTAGTTGTTAAGTAAATAAGTATCGTTCATACATAAGTAATTTTTCTTCTCTTGATATAACTCTTGTTGTAAAAGATTTTTCTTAAATTCAGACTCGCTGGTTCATTTACTAAAAATAAATTGATTTTATTTCCGGAATAGTTAATAGAATTCGCAAAGCTATTTGCAAATTGGGAAATATTCTTACCAAATCTGAGGTGAAGATGTATTCTGAAACCTTAAGAGGTTTTTGTCTATAGAAAATATTTAATAGATTCTAGTTCTTCCTTTACATCCTCCACATAGATGTCCCTTTCTCCTCTTGCACAATCCGTTTCCTCTAATTGTTTGCAGAACTTACATTACTCATCGCAATCTTTCGTAGACAAATCATGTAAATCATACAAAAAACGGAAGTCTGCACTGTGCATCTTCATCAGATCGTATCCTTCACTCAACGAGGTTATACTGGTATAACCTAGAACTGAAAAATACACATTCATCTTGAACGAAGACTCGAGGCTGGGAACTGTTTTACCCTTATTCTCACGTTCAAAAAGTAACCTTTTCTTACGTGGGCAGACGGTGGGCAATGAGGAAAATTCTGATTCTACCTCGACATCTTCTGCCGATTTCTTGGGATCAACCAAAATCTGTTCAGATACTTCATCACATCTAAATTTTTTTAAGTATTTAATTAGATTTCCCTGAGATTACATCGAAAATTAAATATTTACTTGCGATTTTTGTAAGATTTTGCCAACATTCACCCGGGACAAAATAGTATGCCAGAGCACAATCTTGCTAATAAATCTAAATGATTTCATCTTGAAGGACAATAAATTTGGCTATTGTTTAGTATTCGCATCTTTGCTTTGATCAATCGACAAATCATAAGGGCAGTAGTAAATTTCCCTAAGTTTATATCAAAGTGGACAAATGGTTTATACCCTGCTTTCCCATCTTTTTTGATGGAAATATTTGACGATCAAATTTGGTAAATACTTCATACCCACACAGCACAGCGTATAAGTGGATATGCATCAACAAGAGATGCACAAGGTATATTGTATACGGAAGGTTAGAACATGCCATTATAAACATTATCGACAATGATTTATCTCCATTTTTGGTACAAAAATCAGCCAGCTAAAATCTTAAGAGGGATTACGTAACGTAAACGAATTTGGGGAAGGTTTGAAATTAAAAGGGTATTGTGAGCACCTAAGTTTTAATACGAAGTCGAAGAGTATCTAGAGTATCAAAGAACGACCTTGCGCTTGAATCGGTTATTCTCTTTTGCATGCCATTATTTTTTCCCTTCATGTTTTCCGCGCCTGTGATGAATGTGTATATTATTTTTAGCCAAAAAATCAAAATCTATTGTTTGAATATTAAGACAACACATTAAGAATAATATCATCACTGACACCAGAAATTCCTATCAACATAACATTTTAAGCTGTTACATTATGGTACATAACCTTGGAGCTAAAGACTTCACAAAGCAAGGAACAAAATCCTGAGAGTTTCGGCTGCGATGTGCTATGTTTTTCAAATCTACTTGTCGGGATGGTGCCTGCAAAATTATATTGGAAGTTAAAGACTGTTGGATCTGATAGGTTACAAAATAACTAAATTGTGATCATCAAAGCAGAGCCCTGTCTGAAGAAAACGCAGAGTTCGAGAACGAATAAATGCTCTAAAATAGTAAACCATTTCAAATATCTGAATGCAAAGCAATTTGGAAAAAAAATCTTTTGCAAAAAACTCATAATGTTTAACGACCCAATGTCTCTTATCAATGTGTTTCATACCTAAGAGGAAATTAAGCATAAAGCATTGATAGAATAGCAAGCTTCAGAAAAATCTCACTCTAGAGAATATTAAATTATGAAAACTCATGAAATTATGAAAGAAATTGATAACAATTGACACCAGAATTCCTATCAACATAACATTTTAAGCTGTTAGATTATGGTACATACCCTTGGAGCTAAAGACTTCACAAAGCAAGGAGCAAAATCCTGAGAGTTTCGGCTGAGATGTGCTATGTTTTTCAAATCTACTAGTCGGGATGGTGCCTGCAAAATTATATTAGAAGTTAAAGATGTGTCAAACGAGAGAATGACTCACTACTATCTACTATAAGCATTTTATACTTTAACAACTGCTTCTCATTCAATTATTTACTTCACAAATATATCAGTCCACTACTTTGAAATAATCACTTAAGTTTAATATAATTCTTAGCTTCATGAGTAGCCACAAAACTTACCCTACTAGTATTATCTTTCAATACAATATCTATATCAGGAAGGTTCTCTGGTTTCTTTACTGACTGAGGATCATACTGAAGACCCAAAAGGAAGTCCCTTTCATACTTCTTTTTCCCTTGAGGAGTGAGGGGACTCCATTGATCTAAGACAAAAACATATAAACTTAATACTTTTCTTAAGTTACTACCCAGATTTCAATCTAAAACGTCACTTTCAGAGATGAGAAATTCCATAAATATCAACATTGAGTATTAGAGTATGTTATCATCATAAAATTAGTAACGGGATAAAACAGTGAACTGAAATAAAACATGAAACAAGGGTGCCAACTAGTTAATTGCTCCCTCGTAACATACATTTTTAATGAAAAAGCACGGCACCACATGCAGTTATTTTCTATTATTCATAATTTAAAGGTGTGACCAAAAAAAATTGGCAAACACACTTGTGATAACTTGAAAATATTCTAGCAAGATTTGGATAAAAATATTCTCAACGAAGGACTTATGTAAGAAAGATGAGCATACAAGTTTAACACGACTTTCTAAAGAACTGAGCAAAGGGAAACAGCTCACTGTGATACCTAAGTCACAGAAATACACCCCAATACAAACCTTCCTTATAATTATCTTCAGCTATTAATTTGGAAATTGCAACAGCAGCTGGTGCAGAATTGGTTTCTGCATCCTGCTCCATCTTGGTGTTACTTTCCTCTTCCTCCACCTTCTTTTCTTTGGGGGGTAAGCTTGACAGCTTATTTTCGTTGTTTCTCACAGCTACTATTTCCTCTTCTTTGTCAATCTTTTCCGCAGTGGACATGTCTTTCTCCACTTTTAAGGACTTAACACTATTTTCGGTGATCTGGTCAGTATTGGCCACTTCCTTCATACCATCATCAGTGATCTTCTGAAAGGACACCAGCGGGAGGAATCTGCGCAGTGGGAAGAATCTTAAATGGGAGATAGAGGTAGCAGGGTCTTCCAACTTAAATGGAAGGATTTCAGCAGCGACAGCCATACGGCCGTCGATAGTGCCACGTCACGGGCTTTTATCTTTCCCCTTCCACTTTCCCCCTTCCTCCAATACCATGGGGCTTAGTCATGTGCCGAATGAAAAACTGTGCAACGGTCGCTATACCGCGAAAAATTTAGAAATACTTCGCACATATTAGTGAAAAGACGACAAATATTTGCTTATAAGCAAGTATGCCTTCTTTACAGTTATCGTTTATACCTAACGTGTAAGATGGAATGAAGTAATTAGTTCGCATCTTAAGTTAACGGGGTGTTGTTAATGAAGTACATGATGTTTGGCTCTGTTTCACATTTATACTAATTTATCATAAATTGTTCAAATTTAGCGAATACTGTGTTTGAAAAAACATTGGTAACCAAAGATTATCGCAGTTTTTTGCGTGAGAATGAAAAAGTAAGTTTAACCTAATGTGATGGTACCCAGTTAGCATGGCAATGCTCGTGTACATAATTTTTGTCAATATCACATAAACTACAAGGAAACACGGGTTGTCTACGTGTATTCTACGACATGTTAATATAAATTATATGTTAGATTTAGAGTTAGTATACCCCGCAAGCCGCCAGTGGCGCATGGCAGGGGGTGTTGCAACGCCAAAGAACTAACCTAATCCATCGTGTTTGCATCTCTAATGCTCTGTGGAAAGAACGACCAGAAGTAACAATCTGTTTTAGCGATTACTTCCTTGTAACGCTTGGTAGTCGCCTCTCGGAGATCGCGCTCGCTGTTTACCGGAATTACTATGTCTTCCACTTCATCTAAAAATTCTGAATCGATGAATTTGTCGAAAAGCTTTCGTCTATAATCCGATCTTCTCATTT
>KZ309890.1:64271-111346 GCA_000376725.2 Ladona fulva
ATACTCAACTCATTCACGAGTTTTAAGTTCAATTTTCTATTCAGACGAGTCCCATCATTTTAAATCACAAGTCTCAGCCATATCCTAGCCATTAATGGAATAGTTTTTTTTACAATGGCAACTTCCTATCTACAAAACAAAGCTGAAGTGCAAAACGTTGCCAATAATTATCACTTACAAAGGATGGAAGGCTGAACATATGAGGTAAAAATGTTCACCCTTATTAAAAACCTGTCTGATGCATTCTATGCAATCACCCAAGTTGCAAAAACATCACTCACGTTCTACCACCTGGGAAGAGTCCACTTATGAACAGGAGCAGAATCAACAAAGAATAAAGCCACCTCGTCGATGATGTTACAAAACAACTAAGAAAATTGGCCAGAGCATTAGGAGATCTTCAGCCAATTCAGGTTATGCTGGCCCACGAAAGCAACCGACCGTATAAGCAAGTGAACTTAGAGTGAGCAAGGGCTAAGGATTTTGGGATTTTCAAATAAAGGGAGAGTTCAGATTCCCAGAAGGGAGAACAAGACTCCAGGGCCCAGATGCTGAGGCACCACTGCCACACATTACGCTTCCTCAGCTGAGTCATCTTCAGGTTCAGTCAGATATGTGAAAAACTGAGTTAAAGATTTCAATGCTACTGCCTTCCCATCTGGTTCATCCGAGCTCTTTTCCCAAGCAATGAAGGATTCTATAGAAATCACATCGTGGTTGTGAAGGAATTCAAAAACCTTGAGTATCAGACCTAGGAGAGAAAAAAAGCAATTAGATTTGAAATGAACTAAACATTATTAAACCCTCAGCTTTAAAATCATTGTTGTCTAGCTACCTTTAGGATGCCCTAAATCATACACAAGTGCCTGAATTGCATACAAACACTGAAGCTCATGTTTTTCATCACCACTCAGGTACCTCTGCAGTATTTTTTGCGCTGTTTCAATCACTGGATCCTTAAATGAATCTGTAACACAAAATATGTTGCAATGAATGTGGATCAAATCCGATGAAAACAAAAAGCACATCAAGTGAAGTTTCATTCCACCATTTAGCTACATGAAGTAGGCAAAGAATAGAATATGCATACAAGTAAAAATTCTCCAATAAAGCCACTGACGTAGTTTGAAATCACAATAATGAATTACTATCAGATTAACTGACCTAAAAGTATCCTTAACATAAAAATAATTTACTGGACATGGAAAATTGGTAGTGGCATGCATTTTAATTTTTTCACATAAAACAGCTTAAAAAGTTTTACGATTCTATAAAGAAGAAAACAGATCAATGTTTGGAAAATTTCAGGAAGGTAACTTTGTCAACGAGTTAAAAAAATTGTCAAAGTATTATAATCAGAGGAACTTCTTATGATTGTGTTTCCACTCACTTTCCATGGCACTTTCAATAACAGCTGTAGTCAAGGCACGAATGAAACTGGGCTCACTGGTCCTTCCATGCACATTTGCCTAGAAATATAACATTTTTCATATTACCAATCAATAATCACACTATTTCATCTTACTAGTCTCTAACCAAAACTTTTCAATTAAGCTTGTTGAGAATACCTATGAAACAACTACTTGTTTATCATATGATCTAATTAGAGAAAAAAATGATTCACTCACTTCTATCCAATCAAAGACAGCATCAGCTGATCCTGAAGATTTCAAGAGAATAACTACTTTCTCCTTAACATGCTCCATGGAAATGCTGCCTGATTTTGACTGACCATGTCCACTGCCATCCACAATATAATCCAAACCCTTCAAAGAATAGTTTCATAAAAATTAATAACAGCAATAGAAATTTTCTAAATATATCATAAAGCTATTTCTTCAGTAATTAATTCACAGTCAGCCTACTGTCAGACACACAATATGAGACATGAATATGTAAGAAATAACAAGCAAAAATAGATGAAAAAATAATGAAATAACTTACGCAAGAACAGTCAACAATAACAAGTGTATTATGAAACCATTGAATAAAATTTTCACTTACATTGTCTTTCACAAATTTCTCAACATTCTTGGCAGGAATAAGATCCTTCCAGTGAAGACCACTTTCTGCCCACTTTTCATTTACCCAAGATGGACCCTAGATTGAAAAGGAGGTAAGTTCCATGTTCAACATTGATAATATCAACAACTAAAAAATTCTGATAGGTAACATGTAGAAGTATATATCCTGAAGTATGCATAACATCCACCTCAAGTATTCCAATTTATAATAACCTCAGTTCTCACTAACCTTGCTTTTATTTAAAACATTGAGAACAGCATTAACGAGGGGACCCTGAAGATTTTCAGGAAGCTCACTGGTGAAGTATTGGAGAATGGAAAGAGGAATAACTTCTTCTTCCAGCATAACACCTAGTGTAACGAAAATGCTCTTATAAAAGTAAATCCATATGGTTTAAATAATAATTCACAATACATTAACTATCAGTTAATGTTTGGCATCTTGATAAGCTTCAGCAGAACGAAAGTTTATTTTAACATCATAAGATCTCATTTTGGCCAATAATTCACAAAAATATCTATGACTTACCAAGTATATCAGCAACGTAACTCCAAAACATGGGCACATCTAGCAGCAATTCTTCTGCACCAGCCAAAACTTTGTTCAGTCTGAACAAAAAAATTCACAATCAGCAAGAGAAACTCATTTACAAACTAATTAAAATTCAAAATTAATACATGATACATATTCAAATTGATGATACAATGGATATACATGATAAATGTTAACATAAGACGGTATCTAAGATATCACTCAATAGAGAGCTATGTCCATAAATAGAGAGTCGGCTAAAACAGCAGAAAGAAAATTCCCTCTCAGGTAAATAACTACAAATACTTTAATCTTACCCTTTAACAAAGAGTTGTTTGTTGAATAGTTGATTAGAAATGAGGAATGCTAGCAAACGGCTAACACTCTGCCGCACTGGAGTTGATGTCTCTAGCACCTTCTCCACGGAGAATTGAATAAAATCTACATAGTTGGCTGGGGGCAATTCTATTTTCATATAATCATATGTTTCCTAGAAATGAGAAAGAAGTGAAAATATTAGTCACCTTTCGACGATAATCTAATAAATGATACCTGGACCGTTCAAGTCACAACTCACTTGAAAGGTCCACCCTAAAATACATTTCAGAAATAAATTCCACAGTAATTGAATCCTTTCTACATCTACTCTATTTAATTACAAAATATGATTAATCTATGCTATCTTCATTGTACATCACTTATGAATCAACCAGAATTAAATTATATAACATGTTGCATAACTGAAACAATGCAATAATCTAAACAGAATGAAACCCACCTTTGCATTATTTGTGGACAAGTAATCTTCTAGTGTCATCTTGCAAAGTTTATCCAAATCATCCTGGGACAATTGTGCAGGGGCTTTTTGGGCTTTAGAATTTGCCATGCTCCTTTCTTCAGAAACAGAGCTATCACGAGATGAAGTCTTTGAAGGAGGAACTCCTCTTAGTCTTGGACTTTCCATACTAGTTTGAGGTCCTAAAAAGTAAGAAGTTGACCATTGAAAGTTTAGTTGAAACCAACAAGTTTAACACAAACAGAAGAAATGTTATTAAGAAACTTTACTCTGTACAAGATTTGATAAACCAACCAAAATCATAGAGAAAGTAAAGATTTAATGAGGGAAGTGACATCAATTACCTCTGGCATTATCCCTAACAGCAGTAAGAGCTCTCTCTCTTTCTTCTGCTGGAGAAATCCCGACAGCAGATGTGGAACTAGACTTGGTATATGACTGAGATGAATCTTTATGCCTCATAGGCATCCTTCGATTACTGTAAGAGAAAAAATAGAAGCATATGTATTTAAAATTCACTTTGCACCTTGAAATAATTCACATCTTAAGAAATGTTATGAAAAATCCAATATCCAGTAACGAAAATAAATAAATGGGTGACATTTTAACATGGCAACAAAGAATTTTAAACAAAACACCTTACCTTCCTTCCCTACTGCCCGATTCCTCAACCAACATATTATACATGTTTGACGGCTTCTTTTCAAGCCCCATGCCAGAGCTTCCGCCTGTTGCCCCCTTGCTCCATACACTGTGTTGACTTCTGGATCCGAGCTGTACATTTTCAGTATCAGCCTGTGAAACAAGGAAAGAGAATAGCTAACTTCAAAGACATGACACAAAACACTGGGTTTAGTGATTCACTTTGACAAAATAAATATCTAAGAAGTAATGCAGGTGCTCTTCAAATATTCTAATTTAAACTGACACAAATCAAAAAATCATAGCACTTACAATCATGTAAGAAGATTTAAGAAGCAGAACATTTAATGAGATGTAGTCAATGAAAAGGTTTAATAATTACATTAATATGTCATTATGCCCAAAGGAAGTTATGGAGTCACTTACCACCTTCAGCTTGTGAGGATCCACATTAAAGCATCTGCTTTTTGATTGTACAGTGCTCCATTCTTCCCCCTCTGAAAATGTAGAATCGTTAACAATATCATTCAGAAAGAAAGAAATAATATTATTTGATTGAAAATTAGAAATATAGTTTGGAATAGCAATGTTACATCTAGTAGAAGATATTAGACTAGAGGTACCCTGACTTATTATACACTTTATAAACAAACTGAATTTAGAAGTGAACAGTATAACTGAAGAGGTAATTAAAACTGGGATGCTGCGATTTTCTTTTTGACTGACATCCCAGTGGAGACCCATTTCCTAGACCCAGAACTTTTTATCACAAATAAATGAGATTCTGAATCCAACAGCACATAAAACCCCCACATATAAAAGGGTGTTACAGAAACACCCTGAAACAGAGAACACAAATGATAAAAAATATAAATAAAATCAACATACTGGACTTTTCATCCCTCCGACTCATTCCACCTCCACTACCCCTTGACATCTGTGAGTAAGAAGCAGTTAACTGACTCTGCTCCATGCTCTCCCTCTCTGCCTCCATGTTTATTTGATCTATCTTCTTTGGATTTGCTTCATTTCTCCTAGGAACCCATTTGCTGTTTCTCAAGTCTATCACATCTTGAAGCATGAACCTAACACGAGATGAAGTCTTCCTTTCACTTACAATGTTTTTCATTTTATTAAAGTAAACATTTATATTAGGAGTGTTCCCCTGCAAGAAAATAAAATGAAGTCACTGTCAGCTTTCCAACCCATTCGGACACGTTCAAGTAAAATAATACAGCAAGTTTTGCATACCATTCCAGAGGCCATTTTCTTCTCCAATGATTCTTCCAGAAACTTCCCTACAGTAGTAAGCAATTTGCATAAACATTCTAAACTTTCCTCATCACCCGACTCCAGCAATTCTTTAATACATGTAACCATAATAGATTGGTTTATCATTCCAAGTTTATAGAGCTCTCCAATAAATCTATGGAGGAGAAAGAAATAGTATTACTGTCAAAAAAACGCTAAAAAAAACTTGCACACAGACCCCTTAAAATTGAAAAGCAAATAAATACTATTTGATGTAATTATAAACTATACCTTGTAACACCAACAGACTGCCTCCTAATCCTTCTCTCATCTTCTTCAAGTTGCAGTCTCAATTCCTTCCTCTTTTCTTCCTACAAAAAGAAGTTCAATTCTCAGAAAGGTATCATCAGATAATAAAGATAGATAGTAATATTAAAATTGTAAACTGTACGCTAACTTTTACAGTAATATCTCCAGTAAGCATTTATTATATGTAGAACTTATGACCAAATGAGCCTAAGATATCATAGAAATTATTTAAAGCATACTACAATAAAATTATACATAAAAATATTACATATTAACTTACTACAAATACCTAGACTAAATGGAAATAAGATGCATCAATTACTTACATTAGGTTCCTTCTCTATCTCCTTCTCTCTTTCATGAAGGCCATACTCTGCTGCCTTGTCTTTCTCAAACTCCCTCTGACAACGTTTCAACAGGATTTTCCTAAAATTTTCATTGTTGGAATCATCACCTTTTTTGACTTGTCTTGCAATGTTTGCATTATTAAGGTAGTTGCACAGTTCTGCATAAGCCACAGAGAAGTTAGGCTCATCCACAGCCTGAAAAGAAACGTCAAGTTTAATTAGGGAAAAGCAATTAAACTATATTTCACTTATTTACCAAGGACAAACATTTTTACAATACATATGAATGACTCAAAAAAGATAAAACTATGCAAACAATTATGCCAGCGTAAATATAGAGCCAGCTCCAGTTTTAAGCTTGCAATCCTTCTGGCTATTCCAACCGTTACCAAGTAAGGTAAGTCTTCTTTCAAGAATGCACCCTCATTGCCTCAACAATATTCATTTTATAAAGCTAAAGTATTAACGATCACTCACCTTATCAAAAACTAGATTTATGACCCCAACCAGCTTCTCCATTGTATCAATAGGAAGTTTCAAGACTTGTTGAACAAGTTTCTCAAAGTTCTGGGGTGTTAGCTTATTAAGAATACCTCTCATGGCTGCATACAGTTCCTGCAATTGAAGGAATAGAAGGTATCATTCAACATGGCTCATTAAGGAAAGTACACTAAGAGTACAACTCATATTGAACGAAATAAGGAAAGATGTTCATTCATTAAAATAGACATAGCAAGCCACCATGAAATATATTAATTTAACTTTCCACTATAAGAGGAATATCATTAAAATGCTCATTTACTATGAGCGAAACACAGAAACCCCTCATGTACAAAAATTATATCAGAAGTTTGAAATGTTCATGATTCTTACCTCAGTCTCTTTCGGTTCTGTTCGTACATCCTTGACCTGCGCCTTGTTTCGAGGCTTCCATGCATTTTCAGCCTCATGCAATTTCACATCTGAATTAGATGGGATAGTCACATACACCACTTTGGATCCCCCTTGTTTGCCTTGCTTGCCTTGTTGACTGTTTCGCTTGGTTGTCATTGGCTATTCAACAGGGAATAACATAAAATTAGACTGCATGGAGGGCGACCAATGCAAAACTAAGTGTCTCAAAACATTCAGATGATTTTATCAATCTTAAGATAATACATAAAAGTACAAATATAA
The DNA here is from genome assembly GCA_000376725.2 of Ladona fulva. NCBI lineage: Eukaryota > Metazoa > Arthropoda > Insecta > Odonata > Libellulidae > Ladona > Ladona fulva. The sequence goes on from KZ309890.1 coordinate 71,349, forward strand.
TCACTATGTTATTTTGAAAAGGTCTATTGGTATCCTCGCTGATTTTACTACTATCAGCAAGACGCTCCCAGCCTTCCATTTAATTAAAAATAATATAATTTAATATAATATTTAAAATTAGAAACCAATTACTACTATTGTTACTCTAAAATAGTTCAAAGATCACCTATGTTAACATACGTTATTACATCAACTTTAGACCAGCAAAGACAATCAGCTTAAAAATTAACCAAGAAAATGATAACAATTAACACAGGTAATTCCAACCAAAATATCAGCATAACATTTTAAGCCGTTACATCATGGTACATACCCTTGGAGCTAAAGACTTCACAAAGCAAGGAGCAAAATCCTGAGAGTTTCGGCTGAGATGTGCTATGTTTTTCAAATCTACTTGTCGGGATGGTGCCTGCAAAATTATATTAGAAGTTAAAGATGTGTCAAACGAGAGAATGACCCACTACTATCTACCATAAGCATTTTATACTTTAACAACTGCTTCTCATTCAATTATTTACTTCACAAATATATCAGTCCACTACTTTGAAATAATCACTGAAGTTTAATATAATTCTCAGCTTCATGAGTAGCCACACAACTTACCCTACTAGTATTATCTTTCAATACAATATCTATATCTGGAAGGTTCTCTGGTTTCTTTACTGACTGAGGATCATTCTGAAGGCCCAAAAGGAAGTCCCTTTCATACTTCTTTTTCCCTTGAGGATTGAGTGGACTCCATTGATCTAAGACAAAAAATAAAAATTTAATACATTTCTCAAGATATTACCCAGATTGTAATCTAAAACCTAACTTTCAGAAACGAGGAATTCCATAAATATCAACATGGAGTATCAGACTATGATATCATCATAGAATTAGTAACAAGATAACACAGTGAGCTGAAATAAATCATGAGAAGATAGTGCACATACTAGTTAATTGCTCCCTGGTAACATACATTTATAATGAAAGAGCACGGCACCACATGGAGTTCTTTTCTATTATTCATTAATTTAAACGGCTAACCAAAACAAAACACTTGTGATAACTTGAAACTATTCTAGCAAGATTTGGATAAAACTATACTTATTGAAGGACTTAAGTAAGAAATATGAGCTTACAAGTTGAACGTAACTTTCTAAACAGCTCACTGTGATAACTACAAGTATGCCACATAAATAATCCCCAATACAAACCTTCCTTATAATTATTTTTAGCTATTAATTTGGAAATTATAGCTTCCGATGCTACATTTTCTATCACAGCAGGAGCAGCTGGTGCAGAATTGGTTTCTGCATCCTGCTCCTTGGTACTGCTGTCCTCTTCCTCCACCTTCTTTTCTTTAGGAGGTAAGCTTGACAGCTTATTTTCACTGTTCCTTACAGCTACTATTTCCTCTTCTTTGTCTATCTTTTCCGCAGTGGACATGTCTTTCTCCACTTTTGAGGACTCAACACTATTTTCGTTGATCTGGTCAGCCTTGGCTACTTCCTTCATACCATCATCAGTGATCTTCTCAACAGATACTTCCTTCTCAACTTCATCTCTCTTTGAATTGCCAACAAAATTCTGCACAGGAACAACTGGAGGCATTTCCATTGTTGACAGCTTGTTGTCAAGGTTCTTATAAAAAGACAAGAAATTCGTCATTAGCATCATTAATAACGGGACATCAATAAAAACTGCAAGACAAAATAATCTCAGGGAAAATGGAATTACTAAATCTGACCTAATGAAAATGAGAATTTCCTTATGAAATGAGAAAGCTCTTTAAAAGCTAAAAAAATAGGGAGCTGTTTACTTTGGTTCCATGATCCTCACCTCTAATGAAAGGGTCTTTGCTTTTTACGCTGATGTATAATATGCTACATTTTCCTGTTTAATTAATCTCTTGAAGCATTTCAGTAATTACCTTTCCAAAATTAATTTTATCTACTTCATTGTAAATAAAATTAAACCAATTCTACACAGGCACAATATTTTGGAGACAACAAAGATAAGCAAAAGTAGCACTGTCTACTTATGTTTAAGAACTGATAATCGGCCCCTCACATTAAAGCTTGAGATAAAAAGTAATGAAACAACTGCTTTCTACCAAGTCAGTAGAAGTGCAAAATGACTGACAGACTGAGTTGTCTCACAAACTAAGCAACTATAAATTCAAATTAATTAATTAAATTAATTTCACTGTAAGAAAAAGTTGGGTAGTTCCACTTCAATTTACAGATTTTACAAAAATTAAAGGCATTTACTTTAAATACTAAACAGTTACATTGAACTGCTTGTTTTGCCATAAACTTTGTACAAGGTTAACAGTATTTAAGCATTGCATCTTAGTTATACTCATCTACAGACTGGGCAATACAACTGGGTCTAAGGAAACTATTGTTCGCAGTACAGAAAATGAGACGACCAATGACTAAATATTTGATGTCCTCATATTTGGTGAATTAATTTACAAAAAAATAAGCAGAATAGAAATTAAGTTCCTAACTCAGTTAAGAATGTACAGCCAATCAAATTACCGATAGGATCAAGTAAAAAAATAAGATGTTACTACACAACAGTCAAAACAAAGCTTCCTGATTAAGGAATTGACAATAAACCTGTTCATCATACATTAAATTGTGTAAAAATAAATTAACACCACCTATCCTCTCAAATCTTATCTTACGTTTGAGCATTCACAAGATCTTTTATAATACTCAACCCCTTACTTCAAACAACGTTTTAAATACAATTTCTTTTCCCCCATTCAATTTCTCAATCCCAAACATTGGCTCACAAATCATAAAATCCCCATAGGAAATTCATTGAGTAAAACAAAATGGAGTTCTTTTCAAATCATTACTAAGGACTTACCTTTTCATTGCCGGCTTTGCTGGACGGAACTTTTGGAGGATGTGATTCTACCTTATTGGAAGTATTTGAGTTTAGCTGTGCTGGCACATTTTCAATAGTGACAGTAGCACCTTTGGGAGTCACTGTAGGGATAGGAGCACTTGTCTTCAAGGTAGGGGGTACCTGGTTTGCAGGAGGAGGAGTTACTGTCCGGGACTTAGTGGTTTCATTCACTACTTTCTCATCCATTGCAATGGGAGGTTGCATTGGAGTTTCTATTCTCTGACTAACAGGCGCAGTTGCAGCATTATTGACATTGGTCAACACTGCTGCTGCAGCAGCTGCCTCTTGCTTCTGTTGCTGTTGAGCATCAGAAAATGCATCCATATCAGTGCCTTCTTTTTCAGCACCTTTTCGGTTGAGCTCTCGGTTCTTATGAACCTTTTTCGTTTTAGGCCGCTGTATGGGTTTGCCTAAAAAAAATTTTCATTGTAAATAATTACTTATTTTGTACTAGAATTTATTAACATGGATGAAGACAACAATTTCGCGAGACATTAAGCAAACGTGAACCAATCAACTCTCAGATATTGTTTCTTTGAATGTATTAAGTTATGTGCCAAATGTATTAAGGAATGAATGTAGGCTGGTAGGAACTGGTAGGCTTACACAAATGACTATCTTTACACATTAATGAGAAAATAATAAAGCAATTAATTCAATGTTCTGAAGCAATGGCTCCAATTACTTCGCAGTCAAAATAATTGAAAAAGCAAACCTAAAAGAGTATTCCATTTTGACATTTTCATTAGAAGCATTATGAAGCAAATGAATTCTCTGCTAATGATTCTGCACAACACGATATAGCATAAAATTCAATGAAATTACCAAGTCATAAAATAAGATACTTCGATTCTACCTTCAGTTCCAGTTGAAGAATCGCCACTTCATACAAACTAATGTCAGTACAGAAAATATTCCAATCCTTTAACTGAACTGAAAAGAGGTATAGAATATGGTGGAATTTGAATTTTGTCTTGTAAATAAGCATGATTTCGAACTGCATTTTAATAAGAATGGTGTGCATCAATTCAAATCCCGTCACGAGACGCCATCCAACATCGTAAGGAATGCAGCACGTATATTCCGTGTTCTTTAAATTAACCTGGAGCATCATCAGTTAGCACCTCAAGAATCATCGTTAGGCTACCTGCCACTCGAATTGACTGAGAGATTACTGTTGCTCCAGTTGTCCAAATCTCCCTTAACTAATCCCTATCGTCATATCCACCATTTCCACCACACCTAGCAAGTTCAAAATAGAACATGTCTCGGCCGTCTCTAAATTTAGAATACCAAGGAAGAGCGAATGGAGTGAGGAAAACGGGGGTGAGGGTGGATAGAACTGCAATGGCAAGACACAGACCTTCAGATGGTAAAATAATGGTAAGCTCATCATAACCTCCATGCATCCGTTACGATTGTAATAACAGTTAAAAATTATACGGGAACGTTCGAAGCGAAAATGAATGCCGAGATAACAACTAAAAATAATACCAGATCGAGATACACTGCCTTAAGCAATTACGCTATATGGAAAAGTTAGCCGGTGACGGAAAAGTCCATTACGCAACGAATCTCAACGTGCACAACCGCGTCTTAATAGTCTCGACCAAACAAAAAGATACAGCCGTTAAATTAATTTCAAAGACGATAGTGAAAGCTGAATAGTTGCAAGAACTACCATCAATTCTCCACCCTTCCAATAAGCCTTCGGTCAACGAACTCCAGATTATGGGAAAGGATCTTAATGGAGGTATAGCCGAAGAATTGATCGACCAACGCCACTTACAAGGGAAGTTGTACGGGAAACATTATGCACAATAACTTCCAGCATTTCACAGCTATCACTTACCACGTTCTTTTGACCCACGCCGTCCTTTCCGACCTCCGCCCCCGCTCCCTCCTGAAGAAGGATCCATAATTGATCACTATATAAGCGCTTTCCGGAAATATATTAGAACATTACTTTCGCCTGAACAACGCGTGAAGAAGCAGCAAACTTTCAATTGACTTTATTCTTAAAGACGTAGCCACTCCGTCCTGTTGTCTATTCCTTAACACTCTTTCAAGGCGATTAACTTCCACGACACAATCACTACACTTACTTATTCACTTAATATGACAACCGAGTGTCACTCGCTTAAAAATAAACCTGAATAAGACACTGCACACTGCGTGGGCCACCACCTTCAATAAACGTGGTTGACGGGGCGGCGGGGTAGCACGGAATGCTGGGATGTGAAGATATAAGAGGCCAAGAAGTAACAAGCTTATCCGCTAGAGCGGCGCTTCAAATCCGACATACCAGAACATTCCTACGTAAGGGTGGGGTGGTGGGGGGTTCGAGAATTCGAAAAGGAAACTATAAGGGCAATAAAAGCGTTTGACTCGAGGTAATGTCGAGGAACCACTTGACCTTAAAAAAAATACTTAAAATCATACCTAAGGGCGACAACCGGTTCATGTCTCTCCCATCCGAATGATAAACTCACGCTTTACTACTCATATCAGCTTTTTTGAGGCAGTACCGAAAATTGGGCCAAACACCCCGCAGACTCTTCATTTAGCCACGTCATTCTACAAAGACGTGCGAAAACATACCTCTTACCTAACAGAGAAAATTTTAACACCAATTAGGGCTCATTTTATTAAAACTAGCCTGAGGAAAATGGAATTTTAAAGATCATCTCCGCGCTTAAACCGTTACGGAAAGTGCACATTCTTCAGGATCGCTGTGTATTGCACGTCTAATTGGAATAATCGCATCTCTGTGCCAATTTCTTATCAAACGTCACTAAGAAACCATTACAACATCAGGGCAAATTCCAAATATTATTGCCGTTTCATTTATATGATGCTATGCCATATCAATCGAGTGTTTTCTTGGTGGAACATCGAAATTCAATGATCAAATTGTTGTAGCAGCGGGCATTGCTAAACAAAAGTTAACAGAATTGGCAAGCTGCTACCCTTAATATTGCACAAACAATTTCGAGCTAAGTAAATAAACTTGAACTCGAACTCAAATTGTGCTTTCGCTGATGCGGTGGTATGGACCAGAATTTAAGAACGAAATTTAGAAGCATTCCCAATCCATGCATCGATGACACTTTCGATTAAAGGCTCCCAAATCAATTAAAAACAATAGCTATTCATGAGGAGAAAATATTTCGGATTATGGGTGCTCGGACCCACTTCCACAGCATAAGGCTCGTCGGGATAAGCCCAACTGCATCCCAACAGAGAACTGACGTAGTAATAACGGAGGAAAGTAAGCTGCAGAGTAAGGCTTTAAGTTTAAAAGGGGATACCAGTAGGTTGACCGAGACAGGTTACCACAAGGTTTGGAAACCTACAATATGCTTTCGGCACGAGAAAAATTCCGATCAAATTATGCAATCCCGAGAGAACTTCCTCTTCGAAGTTACGTGACAAATTCGTAAAGCAGAAAAGAATAATGGTTGTCGAATGAAAGAAGGTGATCTCTGAGATAACGGTAGGAGATGCGATAAACCGAATAGTGGATTAAGAAAGGAGAGTGATTTAAATACTATCGAAAGTGTAACGACGACTAAAACGTGAATTCCTTCCATAGGAACCCGAGTGAAAGTTAACCAGTAAATCAAATCAACGTAAAAATATAAGAACGGTGCATATATGCACTTTCGCTCCCATTGTTGAGTGATGACTATTCGGGAAATTTCAGGATGGAGAATTCATTTTAATATCTCAACTACAAAAACCGAACAACTATTACAACTGTCATTATACAATTACCAAACCTAGGATTAAGCAAACCACATTCCTTAAAAATGGCACGAAGGGTTGACCTGCAGAATGAAATAGACGTACAACAGAGCTATACTTTTATTTCATTCTGCAGGTATACATCCTTTAGTATTACTGCGTGAAACTCCGTATCAAACGGTGTAATACCCATATAATCCAGCGAATAACAAAGGAATAAGATTATTACACTGATATCGAAATAATGTACCGCAGATTGATTATTGAAAGGTTTACTTCACAAAATAAGGCCAACCTGCCGAGTAGGGCTTAGAAATGCATAAAAGGTAAGAGGCAAACGTATCAGGCAGGTGAAAGTCGCGCAAACCGGCTGATGGCAAAATCACTCAACTCTTAGCCAACGCGACAAAATCCAAGCCATCCTCCATACGGTAAGTGAATGCATCTCCGGAGACAGATAAAACGATGCCTTATTAGGAAAAGAATACAAGCTTGCACAAACTGACCCGTTAGGATTATTTAAACGACCTTTGTTACAATATCAGGGTAATAATTTTTTAGGCGGTCGCTACTGAAAAATAATATCCTGTTGCAAACTTTTTTAATATCTAATACTTTATCAACTACAATTATTTCTAAGGTTTTCTAAGAAAATGACGCATACTAATTATTCACCCCTATCCTTTGCACTCCAATTAATTCTCTATCCATACGGAGAGAACAGGGAAGAATAATTACCCAGACTGCAGTGAGAGGGCATCAATGAAGAAGATCCATTGGAACGGAAACGATGACCGCATGTTGGCTTAACACGCTCAAGAAATTTTCAAATATGTGCGAATTAATTCCCTTTAAACTAATAAGAGCGTTACATCAACTCGACCAACAAAATACTTCCGCCACCGAAATTCGAATTAGACTACGCACCCGACGAGGGGTAATTCACGAGCGCTGTTTTTTCCCACCTGCACAAATTCCATGAGCCAGATGTAAAACCTCTAAAAAATCTAGTGAAAGTCGACCGAGAAAATGACGTATGCGGATACCAGATCAGAGGAGAGACATTCGCCATCGATGTGGCTTACGGAGAAACCAATCTTTTAAGGTTACGTAAAACCGAACGTCAAAAAATGTTACTCTGATAGATAATACCGCAACGAACAATAAAAAAATATAAGAACGCACTTAGGATTGCTAAAATTTCCATGGATTAGTTTGCCATGTTTCATGACCCTGGCAAATTAGGAGAGGCTAATTACCTTCTACAAAAATAATATCATGTTGTTGTTAATGGGGACTTGACATTAAGATTGGAATATGATAATTAATGGAAATTTAAACCAAACATATGAAAGGATTATTTCGAAATCGATCACAACTAATGCGATTTGTGAGAAATTGGAACGAAAGCCGCGAACAACCGGTGGCATGGGAGTGAAGGGAAAGAAAGCTGTAACCAACTGCTTTAGCACATGTGGGTCTCCGGGTCTTTCTAGCAGGAAAGACGGCCATTTTCTTCAAGGTCTCCTGAAATTCTCGCCTCTTACACCGCTGCCCCACGACATGAGCGTCGGACAAGATGGACGATCGGAAATTTATTAAATATAAAAAAATCCAATTTCTTTACAACGGAAGCCTTACTTTTGGAAAAAAAACAAAGGAAAAAATACACAGCAAAACAGTACCGACTATAATTTCAAGCCATTGTTCACACAAGGGAAAATAAAATAATACGATTACCTGTATAGGAAACCTCGGGTATGTTCTAAGAAGTTTCTAAAAAACACGGCCGATCGATACAAACGCAACAGGTTAGAGAACGGAACGAACGCTGAAAAGAAGTAGAAAAACACCCACGTGTCCTCCTATACCGTCTGCCATGAATACTTAAACTACTGTACTCCTGGAATATAAGCATACGCCTGTATGCCGGTGCAAAACGTATGCATACTTACTTCGAGACAAAAAACAAAAGGAAACGAACTCTTGCTATCCTCCTCCCTCCATATCCTCCGCGGCAAGGTCGTCTCGCCCGGGCTTCCTGGCCCCAATAGACAATGTGCTGGCGATTACGTCCGCAAGTCGAGTTACGTTAACGCAAAACACCTATGGAACGTCATTAGGGCAAGTGATCTCCTAGAGTTGTTGATAACAAGGCCCCCAACGCACATCACGGGGCGTAATCAGCGATGAACGGCGCGCTTAAATGCCAAGACAGTCTGCGGCAAGACAGCCACGTGCATAGTTCGCGACTTGGTCCGTTCGGGCACCGACGCCGCAAGATCGGTAGCTTTCGGAAAGAGACGTCACTGGCACCCAATGAACTGAAGGATACCCGCACAAAGGAAAACTCGCGGGGCGACTTCGTGGTCGTGTTGGTCCATTGGGAAATCGTGAGCGAAAATTTCAACGCGCTTTCTTAAGTTCTCGAGAGCCTCAACGTGGCTCTTTGAATTGCAATGACAAACTCCACCCACAGAATACCTACACACGGTTATTTTAATTTTTTTAACATTCAGCAACTTTTACGGTTTGGCCCAAGAAAACTAGAGATAAAAAGCATATTTGATGATAGTTAGAATACGTGAACAGCTACGATCCAAGGTTCTTAACTCTGCTGAAATGGATTAATGGTCGTTAAAAACTTGGGTATTTTAGTAGATTGGTAGCAAATTGAGAACAAAATGCGAAGCCGAAACGATTCAACAACATGTTAATTTGCAAAGGTGAAACTCGTTCACTTACTGAAAAAAATTTAATTAAAATCAAGATTAATCAATCAATTGGTGATCAATGTTTATAGTATAATTAGTATCATATCCAAGGAACTGAATAATGTGCTAATTTCTCTTTCGCTAAGCTCTAAACGCCACAATAAACTTGCCTTCTATCCAGATACAAGACAAATTCATCGATTTCCTATCCGATGATAAGCAGCAACGATGTTTGTACTGCCGTAAAAACTCAATTCATAAAACTTTATAATAAAGATTATGCTCACCGTGAAACACGAATGATACCAATTAATACAAATATTCCCGTTGTCCGCACACATTGGGGATTGCGATAAATACTCATTCGCCTTAACTACGGTCAATCCAATTAAATCGTTAAAATAAATGAAAAATGCCAATAGAAAGAATGACAGCTGTTGTGTTACAGATATCTCACGGTCAATGAACGAGACCGCAGATTGAAAAGTAGCGTTAAATAAAGTATTTTACGCCGAAGAAGCAAAGGCAGCCAAAATTTATTTCAGGCATTCATTGTCACAACCGTAAAATTCGCTGAGTAAAGATCAATTATCCATCGCCATCGTTTTGTTTCACTTAACCATTGGTGGAACGATTTCACTCATCCCTTTACAATTGAGCAACTCAATATCTTCAACTACGTCGCTTCCGTTAGACACTGCAACCCGCAGAGCGTGAGAGGGATCTAAGTTGGCCACTATATCAGGGGTTCTGAAAGTTACGTAGTCTGAGGAGTCTTTCTCATTTTCTTGTTTCGCGGACTCCCAAAATTGTGCTTTCACTTACAGAGATTTTATTTAAATTTCGTATACTATGTAGTATGTATATATGTACAATATTTCGTAGACGTGTACTATTTTTTAATACAAATAATCGTGAATTTTTTTTAACCGTTACTACATACGTGAATACTACATTAATTAGGACAAACATTAGTACAAAAATCGCTACACTATGTCGCTATAATTTACAGAATTCGGCGATGTAAAGTCCAAGTGGAAGTTCATAAATCTACCCTCACAGTTAGTTCATACGTTGTAATTCACAATTCGACAGTGCGTTTCCATGAGAATTTCATCAGCTTATATCATATCCTAAAAAGTTTACAATATAGGCCAATAGCTGATCTTAAATTATACCTGGCCGCAAAAACTGAATACAATTCCAAATTTAAAATGCCATTCATTATAGTATTACTATAAATACTAACAGAAATTCAATTTTAGTGATAAACTTAAGTAATAAACTTGAATTATTATAAATTTTTTACTGTCTTTCCACGAACTACCCCCAGAGAACCTAGATTTCATTATTATTATAATTAACAGTTCTATGAATAGTGATGCCCCTGTAAGCTACACAATTTAGAGGCTGTAAAATTTCAGACCTAAAATATTTCAGAACTCAATAACAAAAAACTATTTTTAAACTTCAAACTTCTAGCATGCCCCTGCTGGGGAACAGAAAAAAGCTTCAATCAGCATCTGATTACACAATATAACGCACAAACAACCAATATCTTAACAACCAAACTAACAACTTTAAATGGCTAATTGGCTGATACTACTACTCATAGAGAATTTGTTTTCATAAATTATCTTTAACCATTACCTGCAGATTATAAGAGTACATTTTAACTTCACATGCAGAACGAAAAGCTATTCTAGTCTGAGGCAATCGAGGACTATAGACCAACTAAACTCCAAATGAATATTTGAATTCTTTCACAAGATGACATACTTCCTTGGATGAGGAAACTTGTATCAATCTTTTAAGACATCACAAATAGAGCCTATGTGAATTTATTCAATATGAACTAGCTTAACTTGGTGGAATGCCATAATGAAATAAATATGAAATTACTTGGTAGTTTCCACAAGAAATTTCTTGTAGAAACTACCAAGTAATTTCATACACATTAGGCACTGATTGCTAAGCAATTGCAATCGAGCTCATTAATTTCCTTTTGTCTAAAGATTTCCAACCTGCATCTAAAAGTGTTTATGTGAGGTATACAATTTTATTACGGCAATGTTCAACATTACACACCACCTTACTCTGCGCCTTCTAAAGTTGATCCGTGCTGGTATAATTTACAAGATCTCACATCTTCTCACATTCTAACATAATGAAAAAGATGATAACTATGATTGCATAACTTTAAAACAATTTCATCACTCCTTACAACAATACACATCATAAAGCAATGTTTTTTTAACTGCTTCACTGAAAATGGTTAGGAAGTTCATGCACCAATGAAGTTATTCATGACTGTGACACCAAGATTTTCAATAATTTCATTAAATTTCTTAGACTTGGAAACAACTAATTGAAATGCAAAATCCTAAAACGAAGGTCTCACCAGAGTTTATTGCCCTACCTCTTAAACTATGTTGCAATGCAGCACTTAAATAACAGCCTTAGGCATAGTTGAGTATGTTAATCTACTACTAAGTTGCATAAAAACAAAGTAGTTGATATTATTGGGATCTTACGAATTCTTTATGTAGAGAGAAAATTGAAGAGAAAATTTTCTAGCATTCTGACAAAAGTTTCAAGCTTCTGAAAACATTAGACTACCATCATGAATCACTCTTAACATTCTTTCACTGGAAAGCCAAGCCCCACCACACATTTCCTTTTTTAGAAACCATCATCCTCTTTTACTCTAAATGGTAAATACCATCTTAAGACAAGATCTTATACCTAGGTTAAGGCAAAATATGAATTAAACCTCTTTCCAATGAAAATAAATACATGAAAATGGAAATAAAATGAACTCACCCTCATAAATGCACACACGAACAGAATGCTACAAAACTTTTTAATCCAGTATAATAACTGTAAAGTCAAATCTAGTAACCCAAATATTAAACTTAACCACTATTTGATTGCGCTGAGTGCATGATAAAGCTATGAATTATAAATATAGTGAGCTTTTCGCCAATAATTGTATACCATACAGTTTTATTACAGCCATGATGCATTGCAGTCAACAATAAGGATAGACTTTGAAACTCTCTCAATCTGGTTGTTGAGTTGATGTCTTAACTACCAGTTATGGCGTAACTGTCAACTGTAATATGGATTATAATTATAGATAACTTCAAGGTTAAAGTTGTAACTAAGTATATTATAATACAGGGCTTTAACTGGCCTCAAGATGATTAAGGTATCAAATGTTTACAACAAATTATTACCTGAGGAGGGTGAATTTATACTACAATACAGCCAAAACCTTTATTAAAGCTGGAGGTATGGGAAACAGAAAAGAAAACTGTCATGACTGAGACTCAAACCCAGGCCTCCCAACAGATAATCTAACCACTAAACTGCCATGCCATAAACCACGACGTAAACACAAGTGTCAGAATTTTTTCTTACATTGCCATTCTTTGAAAGATATCAAATATTTTTGTCCAACATAGCGATCACTATTATTTATTAAAATTTGCATTGCAATTTGGCCATTTCATCAGGTGGCAACTCTATGAGATTATTTTGTAAGTGATACCATGAGAATATTTTGTAAGTGATACCATGAGAATGATACTATGAGAATATTTTGTAAGTGTTACCATGCTGAGTATTCAAGCTTTAGCTAACAATGATAAAGTAGCACCAAAAAAAAAGTTAAATAAAAAACAATTTAAGCTACTCATACACAGTGATACTCAGAAGTCACTCAATAGGTGGGACAAACTAAAAATAGGACATGCAAAATTCGCAGAAGTAGGAGTACAACATTGCATACACATACATTGTATTTTGTGTAGCTGGGATCAAGAACTAATGAAAACAGTAGTAGGAAAATATTTAATAAAAATAAAGTTCTTGTTACGTTTAAATAGAACTTTAAGAAATTATTAGTGACATAGAACAAAGTTATTTTTATGTTGATGGCTTCATAATATCTAAAGGAAAAAAAAATGCTTGTTTGACAACGCTCTTCTTTTCTCTACACAATTACTTCGTAGCAAGGAAATATTTCTTTTATTCTTTACTTTGTTGCTATAAAAATATCTGTTGGAAACTATGTTTTATAATATTTGTCAGCCTTTCTTAAACAAGGCAAGAATTACTGTCAAGCTTCCAATTGCAGTGTGTGACGGACAAAATGGGAGAGGAAAATTGAGAACCAAGTAACTAATATTTTTTGTAGGCCATGACCTCCAGCATGCTAACCACTCCACATGTGGGAGTGGTTAGCATGCTGGAGTACCAACCCCAAGGTCCCAGGTTTGAGTCCTGGCCAATGTTCTCTCTTTTTGTTAGGGAATTATTGTGTGCATTAATCAATAATCATAGTAATTAAAAATAGAACAGTAAACACCCCTGTCAATCATGATGGAACTTAGTTTGTTTTAAAAATATATACATATTAAAATATAGATCTGATGCTCCTATCCCAGAAAGGGTCAATAGTAAGTCTATATCATCTAACTTAATACATTTGAGATTGGTAGATGGTTTGATTGATACTGGATACACTTTGAATAAATTTGCTCATAATGAAGTGAGTGAAGGAACATTTATCAGTAATAACAATGAAATTAACATTCATAAAACTTTCGTTATTTGCAACTTTTATCCATAAAATTAGTAACAAAAATTCTATCCTTTTCTAACCATTAATTCTCCTTATAAATTCCAAGCACATTGTAGGAAAACAAACAGCTCAGAATCAATTATCAGGCTTGTTAAAAGGCCCCATCTAGCATGATGGATCTCATAGTTAATAGAATTGTAAGCATATTATAATTGAATACACAACCTATTCATACCCTAATTTAAAAAAATACAATTCAGTACAGATTTAAGCCAACAACTTAACCCTTTCCTTTCCGAGATTTAAATACCCTCATATCCCTCTCCTGCCTAACTTGGCCGAGACCTGCCGATGACTTTTTTCCCCTCTCCTTACTAACTCAGAGGCTGCTCCTCTTTCCCATGGGCAAAAAGCATTCAGTCACTCGTCTTTCCCATGGGTGAAAAGCGGCCCCTCGTCTTTCCCATGGGCGCCTCATCTCTTCGAGCCCATGTGTGCCTTCTTTGTGTTTCCTGTGTTTATGCTTCACCTAAACAATTCTCTTCTCTCCCATTCCCAGAGTTAGCTCCACTTAGTAACTCAAGAACCACTTGAGAAATTAATTTTCCCAACTGCCCTTAAGTTCTAGCCATGGTATCCTTTTGAGTGAGGACTCTATTGCAAAGTGAACAGAGACGATTTTTCGATTGTCTCTGATAGCTCTTCAGATTCAGAGGAAGATTTAATTAGCATTCCCTCGAGTGATAGTGAATGTGAGGAGGAAGAAATCTCTGAGAGTGATTTGGCTTGCGAAAGTGGATTGCAGGCCACATGGAGGCCAACACTACACTATGAAGATCCCCGTGACTTTGCAGGAGAAAGAGGGCAGAAACACGACTTAGATGTGGGTTCGAATGAATTATCCTTTCTGCAATGTATGTTAGGAGGTGAATCCTTTTTTAAAAATATAGTGGATAATACCAACAAATACGCAGAGCATTGTCAAAATTCAGAAAAGATTGATAAAGACTGGGTAGAAGTTACATATGATGAAATGGTAGCTTATTTCGGAGTTCTTCTGTACATGAGTGTGTTTGATTTGCCAGAAAGCAGAGATTATTGGCAAAGTCAAGAAATAGACTGCCCAATAATTTGGAACTGCATGAATTTCTCCAGATATTGCCAGATAACAAAGTATATTCATATAAGTGATATTTCTCTCGAAAAAAATCCGAAGGACGAAGATTATGATATATTACAAAAAGTCAGGCCATTGTTAACTGTTATGGACACTTTCCACCATAAATATAATCCTAGGCGTGAACTTGGTATAGATGAAGCAATGGTAGCTTTCAAAGGACACCACTATAAAAAGCAGTACATGAAAGGAAAGCCAACAAAGTGGGGATTTAAAATTTGGATTTTGGCTAGCCCGCATGGATATGTATTGCAGGGAAATGTTTACCTAGGTAAAAAGGAAAAGAGAAATAAAGATATGCTCCTGGGAAGCCAAATGGTAATAAACTTATTAGAAAAGCAACTTGGTTTGAACCATCATGTGTATTTCGATAGTTTTTTTTCAAGTGTCGGACTAGTGAATACACTTTACGATAATAAAACATATGCTTGTGCTACTACCAGACCAACTCGTAAAGAATGGCCCACAGAACTAAAATTTCTTAAGAAACTAAAACTTAAAAGAGGAGAAAGCAAAAATTTGCAAAGGGGAAAAGTAACGGCTACGGTGTGGCATGACAATCTAAATGCTTTCAACAAATTGCGACCCCAACTCAAGTGTCTCAGTTTCTAGAAAAACGGGGATAGGAAAAAAGAAAATTAAAATTCCGTGTCCACAGCCAGTTATGTTGTACACAAAATTTATGGGTGGTGTAGACAGGGCTGATCATTTTAGAAGTTACTATGGTTTTGTTAGAACGACAAAGAAATGGTGGAAATATTTATTTGCATTCATTGTAAACTCTGCGATTGTAAATAGCTATATTTTGTTCAAAGAAACAAACTCTCCGTCTTTTTCTCGTCATGGACTCACACAAAGATTTTAGAGTTGCTATTTACAAACAGATGATTGGCAATTTCACATCCCGAAAGATTTCCGGCCGTAAAAGGACTTTACCATTCGCTTTATCATCAACAAAGTACAACCACCTTTTGATAAAAATAGATGGAAGAAAAAAAGCGTGTGCCTACTGCAGCCATAAGAAAAGACGAACACCTACGGGGAGATGCATTGAAACTTCATGGAAATGCAGAAGCTGTGATTTGCCTTTATGTAAATAGGGATGTTTTCTTGCTTATCATGAAGAAAAAGGAGTGGATATCAGTTACTAATAATCCTATAAGGTAGGAAAATTTTCATTTAATAAACGAATACATGTAAAAGTATAGCCTAAAATTTCAAAAATATTAAACAAGTTTCTCCCAAGTTACTTAGAATAATGTTGACCAAAGTATGCTTAGTAAGCTGACGACGAATTAATACCCCCGATTCTGGGGATACGGGGTATTTAAATCTTCCTACTCAACGGAGATTTAAAACTCGGCTGGTTTCGGCCGAGATAGTAAAGAAAGGGTTAAGCAAAATTCTGAAAAATTAAATACTTTATGTCTTTGAGAATTTGCAGTTCATATGATTTACAAACTCACAGCTTTTAGAAGCTAGATGGCATTGATATTCCAATAATCACTCAAAAAGCTTCCCTTTTTCTCCAAAATAATTCTTCATAAAAATTGCGACAGACCAGCATACGGCAATAGAATTTAGGTGGAAGAGATTAGGTGGAAAAATAGATTCTCAGCTGTNATTCTTGGTAAGAAAACGCATATTATTCACTTAATAATTGCCACTATTTTAATAGGAACTATAAATTTAACACCCTTAGATAAATTTAAGCAGTATGAGTCATTAGTATCCTGTACGTATATTTTTAATTGCATTGAAACACAAACCCTTAAATATCTCAATTTAAGTATAAATGGACTTAGGCCACTTTCAAAATAAACGGCTCATATATACCTACCCTTTTTTAAATATCAGAGTTCATCAAACAGTAAAGACAAATGGTTCGTAGGTTTCTGCAGTGATCGAGCTAGCGCTGACTTAAAACCAACTAGTGAAACAACGACCAAATGGAAACTGAACGAAATAGCTCAGATTCGAGAATAAGAAATGAAACGTGAGACGTACACGTATAAAATTACTGCGTCCCGTCATGAAGTATTACATAGTTGCTCAAAACTTTGTGTGCAATAATAACAACCATTCCAAATGAAAATTTTGTTACATTTTTATCATAGTTTGAAATTATGTACAATTTTCAAAAAATTTTGGTCATAACTTTGGAAGTTCCTAAGTCGGACGTTCATAAGTCAGGGAGCGTCTGTATATGATTTCAAAAATATTCAGTACCTGAGACCAACAGTTTTCCCTTCACAAAAAGTATAAAACAACACCTTTTGAATTCCAGATGAGAAATTTACTATACGGATGCACATCTGATATATATATCTACATAGATCCAAAAAGGATAAACAGTTGTGTTTGTATAGTAGGTTAGTAACAACCTGTGTTTAATTTATATTCATCTATGACAACTTCCAAATTCATCCATGGTTCGATGCCAGAACAGGTTAAAAATTCTTCCTTATATGTACAGGAAACTCAGATACTATTTTGAGTTAATTTCTGATATAATGTTGCTTTGAAATAACAGGGATTGTTAATGGAAGAGTTTCTGAAGCATAATTTAATTAGTAGTCCTCCCAAATACTCCTGGGTTTGATCTAGGATGGTTCAAATCCCACCCATATAAATACAGGTTGAGAATTTGAATATTTTTTTACTACACTTCCCAAAAAGATAGAAAGGGGTGTAAATAGGACTCAGGAAGATGTTTCATATTGTAGGTAGACTATTTCCCAAAGTATACTTGGTTCAACACTAGGGCGCATCAAGTTTTCATTCATTATGAACATGTAGAAAACTGAATTCATTTTCCAGAACTTCCTGAACTGACTGCAACTTGAAACCTTAGGTGTTTATAGAAGACTATACACTATTGGGTAATAAGTAGTAATACTAATACGAGTGATCCAAGGTTCAATACCACAACAGCTCAATTTTTAAATAATGTTCTTAGAGAGATATTATACCCATTCATAAAACAGGACTTTGCAGGATGACAGGTAGGTAGAATCATAATCCCAAAGCTTGCAGTATGAAAGCAACTTTTATTCGTATAACTCAAAGATTATGCACAATAATGCTTTGAAATTGAATGTGAAATTGGCAAGACCTGCATCACTTAATTAAAAATTTAATTCAATCTCAAGATATAACAAAACAACATGATATAAAAAATAGACATTTAACAATTTTTCAGGCACAGGTCTAGATTATTCACAATAATGCTTTGAAATTGAATGTGAAGTCCTGCAATATCCGATTCAAAATTTTAATTACATCATAACAGGTAGGTAATGATATTTGAAGATTGATATTAGTACTCTTTCCCATATTCATGTGGAACACGCATATATTAGACAAAATGTGGTAGAAAAATAGAGTCTTTAAAAACCAATGTTTCATATTGTAGACTTCAAGATTGTAAATACATGTCTACCAGTGTATTACTTCCATCATATTCACCCTCACTTTTGTAGTTTGTTTCTTTGCCATTATCATCAAGACATTGTCAGCCTCGATGAAAATGAAACCTGTTCATTATTCCATTTCTCAACTAACCAATAGATCACTAGTCCTTCGGTCATCTGTCCATCCATTTTCATTAGATTCAAACCCTGACCAACTTGATGTCTCCTCTTTTGAAAGTTTATTTCTTTTTCAAAACCATACATGGGCATTTTCCTTCCATCAGTAAGTGGAGAGATCATCACCATAATTTGTTATATTTACCATCTCTAACTGGCTTTTATAATAGCCAATTTTCCTCTTTTGTTTATAGGAGTTTTCCTTGATATATGGAAATACACCAGTTTTTCATCAATATTTCCAATATGACGTTAAATACAACTCTGTTCATTGTGAAGATGTATTGTATATGACTTTGGTTCTCTATCAACTTTGGAAAAAAGATACCTAAATTAAATAAGTCCCACTATTAAGCATAATTAATGCAATGAAATTATTAAGACTAAACTTAATAAAGAAATCATGCCTGGATATATACCTACCCACTGGTATACCTTTTTACATACCAGCTACACTGGTTACACCAAAACAAACTCTTCTCATACTATGACTTCAATGAAAAGCAGGAAGAGTATCCACCTTTACCTAATTTTCATTACATACTGGTGTCTACAAAAACAATCTTTGAAATACCTAATCCTAGCATATTTTCCTTATTTTTCTTTAGCTAATTAAACATGAAACAATCCTCAGACGAAACTATTCCTATAAATACTGCATTCTTCCTTAATAGGCATATAACATTTTTTCCACAGTTGATGGGTTATATGCATTCAGTACTGTATTAATTTACATTTAATCAAATAAGTAGGAGCTTTTTCACTTTGCCCATTAATTCATATTTTCAAAATTTTAAATTAAATCTTTTTAAAAGCTATATTAATGCTAGTATTAATTATTATATATTTGAGTGTTGAGTAGTGTAAATGTTTGAGTTCCAATTATCCAATTAAATTAAATTTTCTTAGACCTTCCAGAGTTCTTCAAATGATCATAAATGATCCAAATAGAGTAAAATAGGAGGATAGCATACTAGAAAGCATCTCTTTCTACATTGTGGGTTTATAAAAGTATGGCAAGATGATGAGATAGAGTAAGTAAGAAGTTAAGCTTACCATCGACACTTTCATCCCCATTTGCTTGTGGTTGCCTCTGAGGAAGTGGTTCTTCTACTGGGATTTGGATTACAGGTTCAACAGTCTTTTCTTCTTTCTTTTCGTCTTCTTTCGGGACTAACTCTGTGATCTTCTTCCTCTCAGAAGATCCTTCTCGGGAAGTAGGCATCACTTTCTTGGTAACCATTGAATCATTTCCTTCCCCAGCTGCACTGACAGAAAGAGTAGGTTTGTGAGTCTGTAAAGATTTTGAAGCTTGCGCTTGATGCTTCACAGAAATTTCCCTGGTCACCTCCTTTGCTGCCTGACTTTGGGGATGAGGTTTCGCACTCATTGATGGAGGCGGCATAACTTCAACAGGTTGGATGACAGGTAAGGGGCTAACAATAGCAGTGGGCTGTTGCTTAACATGAGAAACATTTGCTGCCACAGGGCTAGGCACTCTGACACCTCCACCCCTAGCACTCACAACTGGGGTCTGCTGCCCTTCAAATTGGTTTAATGCCAGATTTTGCACTGCTGATGAAGACTCTGGCTCTTCCATTACTGTCTCCAGTTTGGCTGCAGCCACAAAATCTACTACAGTCTTCTGATTTACTGTATCACATATACCAGGTTCCACAGTAGGGTCTCTTTCTTTCTCTGAAGTCTGTTTCCATGGTTCTGATGACACATTCATTCCTAATTGGGAGAGGCCTACATTTTCACTAGGTATAGAATATAAATTTTCACTAGGTCCATTCATTGCACCGCTAATTTGAGGCATGGTTCCTTCACCACTAGTCTCTGAGGGTTGAGGTTGAGGAGGTGAAACGTCAGTTTCTGATGAGCTGGCAGCAGCTTTCCCTATCTTTGAGGAAAACTCTGCAATCTTTTCTTCTTTCTACAAAATGAAAAAATAAGATTTTCATTTTGTATAATTGATTAGCTCATGGCAACTTGGTTTTGGTAAATGACATACCAAGAAATACTAAAAGAAAGTCAATTTCATGCTCTCATATCATTCTATCACATGAATATTTTAAATAGTATGATCAAAGGAATACAGCGAATACATTCCCAATTACGGCAGAGATCTTGAATTAAACAATAGTTTTACAGGATAGTGTGAGTTTTGAAGGATATTGATGATGGAAACACTTCTATTAAAAGAGAATTTACAAATTCTTCTTAACCACCTTCGGCATATTTTCAACAAATTCTTAAAAACAAAGATGCCTCAAAAGACTTGAAATTCATAACCAAGAAGTCACCCAGATTCCCTGGGTACATTATTTATTCCTTTAAGAACAATTGGTTTAAGCAAAGAGTTAATAATCCTTTTCCTGAACATTCACTACGAACATAAAAATAAGATATAAATCATAGTATTAATTAATGGAGGATACGTTACAAGTATAGATGCAAATGACTAGTGCTTCCAAGAATCAAATAACGCACACACTTGGAGAATTATATAACTATTCTGACAGCCCATTAATTCACAACATTCTTCAGTAATACGTTTTAATACTTCAAATTGGAAAAATGGATAATCTTACAAAGGAAACTTAGTACACATGTAGTGAAGACAAATCCAATATAAATGAGATTACAAATGGTATTGACTAATGAAATTGCCAACACAATCATCAACCTTTGGTACCTATTTCAGTTCATTTATTTAATGGTTATAGTACATTCGAGAAAATGGTGATTCATAATGAATACCATACAAGATTAAGCAACAAATAAAACTGTAAATAGACCATCAGAACATTCTAGATGAAAATTTACAACCAAAGACCTTACTTTAAAGTATAACTTTATGACTTAGACCTTGTACTGCTACACTCAAGCTATCAATACAAAACAAAATTAACACGATGAATAAAACTAAGTGAAAAACAAATGGAATTGAAGCAAACCCAGCAGATTTTTTTCAGCTAGTGTGTGAACCAATGACACTATTACATTAACGCTAACCTTCTTTGTTTTTCAGACATTCAAGCACTAAATCTGGGGCAATAAGCTAATACAAACTTAATGAAATTTTTGGGGGCATTTTAAAAATAAAACAATGAAGTAGTATTATAAAAAATTAACAAGTGGATCGTTCAAAAATGTTAACAAAACCAATTATGCACAGTACAGGCCCTTGAATCAAGTAGAGTTGGTGGTCAGCATGTTAAGATTAAGATAAGATTGGAACATTGAATTCAAGAAAGTTTTTCTTGAATTAAAAAATTATAACTGATTAACTTACCTCTGTTCTAGCAGGAGAATCAGAAGTGGCACCACTATTTTCTTCACTTTTCAGCATCTCGTTAACTATATTTTTTCCAGTAACAGGATCTACAATCTGAAATTATTATTTAATCATGATAAAATATTCAATCACAGAATTTACATGGATAAAAATTCATGAGCCATGGAAAAATTGGATTTAAACAATTTGAAGAGGGAAAATGAGCCTATAACCATAACTATTGCAAGATTGCTGATTGACAAAATTCTTCACTTAATAATAAAGGACCCTGGGTGTCATATAGAAATACATTGTATACTATAGTCAACTACAGTAAAGCCTTTGATCATGTTAATCATATGCTACTATTAAAAAATATGTGTATCCTGGGCCCACCTAAGCCATGGTTGTTACCATACCTCCAAGACAGAGTGCACAGAGTTATACTTCACAAAGACAGAATAAAGGACAATTCCTCTTCTAAATTAATCAATCAAGGTGATCCTCAAGGTTCTGTTCTTGGCAGCTGATTTTAGTTTACATAAATGACCTTCCTGATCATATTAATGGTGCTCAGGAACTCTTGTAACACAAAATTCATTTTTGTCTTCAGAAAAATTTACCCAATTATTCCAGCCGAATCAAAAGTTTTTTCTTTCAATTGTAAGAATAAATCCTCAAAAATGTTAAATATACCTTTGATGGTTACTCTCTACCACAGGCTGATTCTTGTAATCACCTCAGGAATTTAACCTTTGGAACTCTCAGAAGTCTCATGGAGGAGATTGCCATTCTTAGGAAAGTTCTATCGGTTAGGAAAAGTACTACCAGAAAACATCAAAGATGGGTTCTATACAGCTTTGAACATCAAAATACTTTTGAAGAATACCAAAGATAAATGGGAAATAATGAAGTGTAGTGGGGTCTATGAACTTTCTTGTAAAACCTTGAGGCCAGGTATACTAGAAAAACTGGAAAGAGTCTGTGGGTGAGAGCAGTGGAGCATAATAGAGACTACCATCTCCAGAGGGGGGCACCTATATCTAACTTTGCGGTACACCTTTTGGAAGAACATAACGATTTCCAGCCCAAGTGCCTCAATCGAGAACGACAAAGTCTGGACCTCCTTGAGGAATTAGAAATCATGGGCTTTCCTAAAGCTGGAGTTTTAATAAATGAGCACATTTTCCCAACCACTCACCCCTCCTTTCCCTTCCCAGCACTATTTACACCCTGACCCCTTGTCTTACCAAAATTTTCTTTCCCCTCTTTTCCTGTATATATTGAAGAATACACAACTGTGCCTGATGATGCTAGCTTGCTAGCCATGTCACATCAATAGAATCTGTGGAAGAGTATGAGATATTTCTTTCCCATTATTATGGCCTTCCACGAAGTAACACCTTCGCATACTGAGTTTCTTGGTATACATAATAATTCTCATCTCTATTGGGATTTGCATATTGATATACTCTTGAAAAAACTAAGTCCTCTGTTTTCTTATTTGCATTATCCACTCCATTTCAAATGATGTTTCACTTCCTATATATTATGAGTTAATTTATTCTTTTAATATATATAGTATGATGAAATAAAGGGTCTTTATTTCATTGTATATAGTATGATGTTTTGGGCATCCTCCCTTCAGGCTATTAAATTTTTTAAACTGCAAAAGTTATACGGTTGATGGCTAATGCTGGTAATGGATACCCCAGTCAGCCTCTTTTCAAATCCCTCAGGATTTTACAGCTTTCCTGTATGTATCTTCATACTATTCTTGTTTATACAAGAACTAATGTAAAACAATTTGTGACAAATGCTGAAGTGCATAATCATACTACAAACAATCCGAATAATTTACCTCTCAATATGTCCATACAAGGTCTACTTGCCTTGGATCCCAACATATGGTATTTGTTCAGTATAACTAACTCTCAATTGACCTCAAATAGTTGAGGTCAAGTATTTCCTTTATAAATAAATATCTATTTCACTTGGTAGAATATTTTAGAGCATTGATCATTATCTTTCTCCTTAATCTACTTATGCTATTTGTTTTAATATATCTAATGTGTAATGCGCTTTTAGAGTATTTTTTTGACAAATGCCATCTTCCAAAAATGGTTTTTTTACTTGGGTAGAAAATACAGATACTAGCAATCGATTTTGAAAGGTCTGGGTTCTCCAGGACCCTGATCCATACTCAAGTTAAAAGTATTTGGGTTGGTTCTAAGTGTAAATCTCCAATTTTTCCAGGACACAACCTTCTCAATTTAAAACAAAAGTCAACTTACTGGAAGAGCATGTAATCTAGGTTTGGACTTGTTTTGTACAGTTGGCTGGCCAACATTTCCACCGATGTTTACCATACTGCCCATTGGAACAGGTTGATAAACACCAACTGCATGACCTGAGGGACCCCCACCCCCACCTAATGATATACCACCAGCAGGACTTCCTCCTGCACCCATTACTGTCTGCTGTTGCAATGGTACAGGTGACTGCTGTTGGATAGGCTGTTGCTGTGGTGGTGTGCCCCCATGACCACCACCTCCAGTATTTGCACCAGCTGCTGGTGGGCGCAATGGCCCCATCATATCTGACGAAAAGGAAGCAAAAGCATGAAACAACAATCCACATAAAGATTCAAATGGTCAAAAAATATTAAAACTGTTAGTATTAAATATTATTAAAAATAAGCCAAAACATTTGTGAGCTGAGAAACTTTAATCCATACCATATAATTCTCAAAAGAGATTGTTCATTATAATAAATGAGTAACAATACTAAACCCACCAAAAAGGACACTCAACAGAATAAACTATACTTCACAATAATCTCTTTAATTCTTTCATTGGTGTCTGTCTACTAATGTAATTAAATACCATGGCACTACTATATTAAATTAACAGATATGTCTAAAAATATGGAAGATCAGGAAAGCTTTACTCCACACAACTCCTAGTTTTAAGCAGTGCATGGTACTATATTCTTAATTCAAAAGAAAATTTACATTATTTCACAAACAGACAACCCCTATTGTAAGCAAGCAAAATTTAAATGACAGTGCAAGTTGTTTAATGGAAACCTCTACAAGAAAAAAAGAAATTACTTATACCAAAACCTAAGCTTTTATCTAAATTTCTTTAAAGCATCTTAAGGAAAGGTTTAAATTCCCAGTTTTGCCCATATTTAGAGGTAGTTCTGAAAAGAATGAAATGAGGAAATAAACTATCAAATACAAATTTGTCCACTTACAATGACTCTGAGACTGATTAGAGACATATGGGTAGACAGATTGAAACATCATCGGAGTTTGAGCAGACGCTGAGAAAGTGTATCCCGGGGCCTGTCTTGATACCTGCAAAAAGTTGACAAAGTTATACTAAATGGTCAAAGATCTTTCAGGTAATTTAAGAATTAAACCAAAAGCTAATTCCAATAATTAGATTATTAAAAATGTAATTCTAGATCATAATCTAATATGGTTATATTTTAAAATAAAATAGCCACAAAGACAAATCAAAATGATTTTTTAAATTCTCTACATATTTAATAAGGATTAATCATAATATTGCACAATGAATTTCACAATTAAAAAAACATCAAGAGAGTAAAGCAAGGAATTGTGTAGAAACTTACCCACTGATGTTGCATGAAGTGCACCTGCGGCACTGGAAATGGTGGCGTGATCTGAAGTGAAAAAAGAAAACAATGCACAAGTTAAAGGATTTTAATCACAGAAAACTTCATAAATTCTACGATAACTGCTTAAACTTACAGATATAGTTTGATAACATTTGATGCAAATATATAGAATCAATTAACATACAGCAATAACCAAACTAAGAAAAAAAAAACTTGCAGCTTCCAGTAATAAGAAGAACCCATAATAATAAATATACCACGTCTTTATAAGGCTATAACTACAATGTTGACCATCCATTCTATAAAGAATTTTCAGCCCATTTCCTATTCTCTCTGTGACTATCTATGTAATAATAATATACTAATTTAACTATAATTAGGTTTTCATTTATCTTTCAGCTCAGAGTAAAGAAAAATGTCTTTCATGCACTTTATAGCTTGTCTTGTTCAAGGCTGTGATAAAACAAAGCTAATTAGTTTTGAATTACGCTGAATCATGGCATTCGTCTTGATCACTCCTTAGAGGAAGTAATGAAAGTTTTAATCAGCCCTTATGCTGACTTCACAAACACAGCTCTATTCACAAGTTTGAACAAGGATTACATAGTTAAGGCTCTAAAAAGCGAGAGCCAGGCTTCACATAAGCTTTTGATTATTTAAGAGTTATCACATATTTTACAATAAATTTATTTCAATCATTTAATATATAGGCAGTTCAAATTCAAAAATAGTTTTCAAATTGATTAGAAAACTTACGGAACAAAGAGAGAAGGTATCCTTTGGGCCCATTTTTTTTATTTGTTACAACATGATTTGACTTGATTTACTTCAAAACAAAGTTTAAATCACAAAAATGTGCATTTGGAAAATAATGTTAAGAACTTTTGTGCCAACTAGGCATTTTTACTCCTTTAGCCATGCTAGCCATCAAAATCACCCTTACCCATTTTCCTGTGCATGCTAATCATGCCCAAATAATCCATAACAATCAATGACAACTAGACATATTATTCCCAATTCCTAACTGCTTACACATTAACCTTCAAGTACAATAAATAAAGTCCTAGCACAATATTACAGTGAACTGAACATACATTTAACAAGATAAAAAAACTTCCACAAGGCATATTTATAGGTCTTTTACAAAACAATAAGAAAAATACAAGCTCCCTCACACAAGTATTTTAATTCATTTTACTTATAGTAAAATACATTCCACTGGAATTATTAGCACACAATAAAACAACCAAACCGAAGTATTTCCTTATGTTGGAGATGTGCTTGATTTAAAAATGTGGGTAAAAACAGGATAAACATCTAATATAAACATTGCATGTTTTTTAAACAACTGCTACACATGGCTATGCAGCCCACCATGCAATAGTTTGTTGCAATTGGCATGGGTTGCCACCAATACTTTTCCATTTCTTAGTTTCTTGCTTGCTCTCTTCATGGTTTTACCCTAGTTATATTAGGCTCTGACAGGCATTTACATTAAATATTTCAAAGAAATAATTTTGTGGAAATCCATCACACCAAAATAAAAAGACAGAAGAGTGTTTTTTCCTCCAAGTATTGAGTCACAACAGTTTTCAACAAATAATAGCAATGATCAGGCAAACAAAAATTTTGGCTTCATAATCTGAGCAAATCTATCTATCTTTTTTAGTAATTACTCCAAATTTTAGGTCCCAAAATCAAGGTGTTAAATATAGTCTACTTTCCAATACAAGAAATGAGAAACCAATTACTTAAACATTGTGATCCTACCTATAGCAGGTCAAATAAAACAATTCATAATTAATGCAGTTTAAATTGCACTCCATTAGATAGAAGACTCATGATACACAAATGAAAGTTCCATGAAAATTCTTATATAAATACAGGGGGCATCTACTACTGATATAGTGTGTAAATGCACACTGCATTCAGTCTGTCCTAAACCCCATGTTAAGGTTCTTTCTTTCTGTATAAAGAGAATGACTAAAGGTCACCTAATTTATATTACAGGAATGGATATCAATGAAAAGCCTTTATAGAATTAAAACCATATTTTACCAGGATTGTTATGTGAAAAGCTAGTAACATGATCTAAACAGTAAATAAAACATTTGCATGGATGACCATTTCTGAAATAGAAGTAATCCCCCTCACCAAGGACCTCCAAGATATTGGTCTTTTGAAACTGTTTGAACAAACTTTTCATAATTAATTGTCAACTAAAGATGTAATTCGTGAAAATGGTGCACATAACAAAGGCTACTTGTGGGAAATCATTGAATCAATCCCAAAAACAACTATAAATTAACAAATCCAACAATGGATATCTTATCTAGTCAGATGGTGAACTTTATTGATAATCCATCTATTTTGTAACTGCTATAGTGACAACAATTAATGCAGTTTACAATATACAATAGACCCTATCATAGAGATAGACAAAATAGATTTTTAACGTTGATATTAATAATAAGCAAACATTATTACAGGTAAATTAATACTTAGTAAAAACAGATTTATAGGAATAAATATGTAAGGGTTACGTGACTGTGTAGATCACCAATATACCTTGGGGAAGCCCTTGTCCAATATTCTACTTCAGTAATTCAATTTTTCTCAATTGAAATATTTATTCTTCCAAAGAAACTATATTTAAATAACTTACCCAAAAAGCATTTATTTCCAATAATTGTAAAAATTTCCTCCAGAAAAATGAGGCTTCTTAGAGATATATACAAAATCTTTGATTTCACCATTTCAATTTAATATCGAATTTGTATAGGGTGGCTAATTACATGTTAGTCTCACATTTACCTTGGCTGGAAGCTCTTTCGATTATCATACATTCATTTATAATATCCCTAGCATACTATGAAGTATATGATCTTTACTCAACCAACAGATTTATAATATTTAACTACTACTTTCCGCAAACAAACTATGCAGTCCACTTAAATTTAGAAGAAGTTTCTCCAGCATCAAGGGGTGATGAAAATATTTCTGAATCCTCTTTGTATATAAAGAATTCTAACTTTTGATCCACTAACCTGATTTAAATTAAATCTTCATACAAAGTTATTAATTAGAACCAGGAACTAACAATGGACTTCCTTGTGACACTAAATACAAGTCATGAGGATGTCAAATTATTTTAAGTGTAAGATTCAGTTGACAAAATTTACAAAAACCAAGGGTATGGAACTCCTGCTGAGAAAAGTTGAGAATTTTCAAGCAATATATGTACTAGCTTGCAGATTGAATCTCAAAAATAGTTACACTAAGTCACCTATACTTACAACAATTCATATAACAATCTTTTGCTAATAACTTAGGCTAAGGTATTTCACAAGCAGCAGTAGCCTTGGGAAGGTTACAACCAATAAGTTTTCAGTTCTAAAATGATGATCATCAATAACTATTAAGAAGTTATGCAATAATTATTTTGTAATACTATAAATATCATTTCTTAATCAGCAACACCTAATATCTCACTCAAATCCTAATATCATTTTCCATTTTAGGAACATGTTCTGAGGATTTTCTATGACAAAATACAACTTCATTTTTAAACAATATTACAATTGCTGAACATATATCAGGTACATAATTGCTGCTGAGAAGAAAGGAGTATGTCATACAAACTAAGGCACATACTTGTACAAAATAGCACTTAATTATTCCACAGAATCTTAAAAAAATAGAGCACTTCCTAACAAAAGGAAAAAATCGGTCAACTTAGAAGCATATCGAATGGCAACTTTTCACCTCGGTCAAACCTGATGGAACATAAGCATGACTATCACTAACATCACAAAATTTATCTGCCCAACCTCCACTATTTAAAAAGAATGGTGTAATATAAAGAAATAAAACTAAATGCATTGTGTTTCTACAAACTAGAAATCTATGCTCATTTTTGAGAATGCTCAGGTTTGAACCCAGGAGCTTTAGATAAGTTTCAAGTTGCATAAGAAATACAAGTAGGAGATTGTTGGATTTGAGCTCTAGCATTTCCCAATAATAATACACCAGGATCAAAGGTCCATATGGAATTTAAGGTAGGAATTAATGACGGGCTTTATATAGAGGAGGCAGTTTTCCAGATTTCAACATATGCTTAACACAATATAAAAATCAGAGAAACAAACAGTAATGTGTGTTTCTTTATCAACCAGATTTTTCCAAAGGACATCCATAAATTGCTTTTCCACAATCAAGATGGCAAAGAAATATTATGGTGAGAGAAGATTTATGGGAGACAAACTGATTAACACAAATGAGGTTTTCAAGCTGTCGGTTAATGTAATCCTTGAAAACTGCATAATATTCAATGAAATCTTTTAAGTAATTTCATGGCATACTACTAATATTTGTAGCTTAGAATTGTATTATGACTAGTACTTATAAAAGAATTTGATTTGGGGTTTGAATAGGTTGCTTATTCAGTTGTAATAAACTTACAATTCAACTCACTTTGAACTCCATCATGCTTGACAGGGGCCTTTACCAAAACCTATTATTATGCCAAGCTCAATGTTGTGGTATATGAATATACATATAATAAAGATAGTTGGCTCAAAACAGAAGAATGCAGCATTTTTTGAAATAACATGGCTAAGGGTTGAAAAATACCAAAGTTACATAAATGTTGATTTTATAGTTATAATTGACAAAATATTTCTTTATACTTTTACAACAGGCAAATTTATCCAAAGTTGATTTAATATCAATTAATATATCCTTACATTAACTTTGATCCAAGAGAAAATAACAAAACCAAGACAATCATAAGGATAGTGTTACTTTTTTGGTTAAGCTTAAGATACAAATGTATACAACTCCTTAATTAGGGTAAGCATTCTAAGATGCAATCCAGAGACATTCAAGCAGTAGGGATAGCACCTAAAGACATTCACACAATATTGCTGTAAGGGTTTGAACCCCCCGTACAACAGGTTAAGAAAATTATATTCCCCAATCATGGGGTTGTCTCTGGGCAGGCTTCTGAGAGGGGATGCTGTACACAAAGAGAAACTATATCAATTTGGACAGCCCATACAATGGCAGCATTCTTAATTGGAATAACGAGTTCAACAAATACCTGGGCATAAAAGGTTGCAGAAATATTGGGGACATTTTACAACACTTTTATAATAACCACTTCGCAATTACCTAGCCTATAAAGAAATTGCTTATTTACTTACAGCCAGCCTTACACTCTTTACAATATTGATCATTATCACTTATGCTGAAAGGAACACTTCCATAGTTAGGAACAAAAATGCAGACCCATAATCAAAAGAACAATATCCAAATATTCTAACACTGGCATACAAAAACGATTACACCCACACTTTGCAACAAATAAGGATATCATGAAATAAAACCAGCTCAGAATTCACTCACATTTCACAATATTGACATCATAAAATGCATCATTATCAAAACAAAACATTAATTTATAATTACATAAATAATAACACAAAAATTAAGGCAATGTAAACTGACATAAACCATTGTTATTTAATATTCACCACCCATATTTTTATTCCTGCATTTGACAAAAGCACTTGCAAGTCAAAAACATGCAGCTAAAACACTGAAAGTGATTGGAACGTTGATTAGTAAATAACAAAGAATTAGTGATTCTAAATCACAGCAAATAAGGAGACTAAGCATCTGGATTAGAAAAAGAACAAAGTATTCCTCAAAACAAAATCATCCACAGGTCAGTTTTCAATATAAAACATAAGAACTGTATACCTGATCCCTATCTTTAAAAATGACTATATGAAATTGTCACTAAAGAAGAATTCCCTTATGTCCAAAAGAGCTACTTGATTTTTTTTTTTACAAAGCCATTATCCTTTTTATTCAAAGTAAATAACCAAAACTCACTTGAGGAAAGCCAATTGTCGGCATACCATTGGAATTCATAACTTGGCTTCGGGGATTTGTCGCCATGCGCTGTTGATTTGGGGTTCTAAAATATTGGGTCTAAAAGAAAGAAAAACATTCGATAAATTCAAATTGAGAGATGTCAGAAGAAATTACAACAATTTCTTATGGAAATTCATAAATCTGATTTACAATTAACAATCACAATCATTCAACGAGAAAATTTTGATTCCTTTCTCTACTGGAGATCATTGTATACAATTTTAATACAACAGTTGAGCTTCTACCACGATTTCCTAGCTTTTAATGGATTGCATAGCCTTCCATAATGAACTATTTCTTATACTGTAAAATGTTGATAATTACCTTCCTAAAGCCATGCAAAACAGGAGTTTTAGAATGAAGCTATGATTAACTCTACAATGACACAATTAGACTTATTTATTTAGAAAAATATTTAAGCTTTGTAACAGTACTGAAATAGAACTATCAAAAAGCAGATTCAAAAAACAACATTCTAAGACAAAGTCAACTAATTAAATGCCAAAATGAAACTCCTAATTCATAAATTAAAATTTTTGGGAATGAAATTTCCAACAACTAAATCCATGTTTAATTAATAGCTGCAATGCTTGTACAAAATTTCACGAGCATAAAATTATCATTAGAAATCAGGAAAATCAATTTGTCCAAGCTATTATTTAAATTTTGATTTAGTTTTTATATAGTTTATGATAGGTTGTATTTACTTTTAACTCCTAAACCTGATACATAATGTATTCCTTATTTAAATATTACAAAGTACTGGCAAAAATACAATACCTCATAAACTAGGCCTAAATTCATAAAAATCAAGAGATTTAAGCCTAAACTGATATTTTAACACATGATTAAGATCTAAAATGTCGTGCTTTAGGATAGAAGTATATCCTTGGATGGCCTACTAAGATGTGACACAGGGATTACGATAATTATGATGTGATTAAGAAAATCAATAAAAAATCAATTAAGTACATGTCCACACCAACTTAAAGCAAAATCATTCTCTGCATCAACAATCATGTTAGTTCTACAGAATAACAGAAAGATCTGCTACGTATACAATATACAAAAGTAATGACAGGTAAAAATTGCTGAAATAAATATATGAATTTAACTTTTTAATTTTATCTGATAAATTCTACCCTCAAAAATCCAGAGACTTTAAGGTAAAATTTTCCTTCTGGGGTGATAAAACTGATGGCACCTGCAGGAATCATCAGTGAAATATATAAAACACGGATGTATATTTTCAAAATATAATCATTTACATTAACGACTGTCTAAGCACTTCATAGCTCTGTCTCACATTTATTAAAGGTGTATATCATAGCTTTACAATTTTAATGAATTGAAGCGAAGAAATTACTACTCTTAGACATTAGTACAAAGAAATATTCTAACCTAATCTGCCTTTAAATATCATCCAACATTTTTATTACTTCAGAGATCCCAAAAATAACCTCCAAGAAACTAAGAAATTCAGTTTGACTTGATGCTGATATAAAACAGCAACTAGACTTGGTAAAAAAATGGATCAAGGAAAAAAAAAGAACATAACTATGAAGAATAAGTTTCACAGCTTTGACTTTAAAATCGTACCCTGATATACAAAAATTCTAGAGAGAAAATGTACACTATGAAATAAACACTGGTTGTTGAACTGATATGATTTTTAATAGAATATCATCATATAGGAGTGCACGTACAATAATGCTGATAATGAATGTCTGTTTCTGAGGACTGCACTGTGTTAGAATAACTGCTAATTAATTTTTCTCTACCTTCAAGTCATCATTTCCTTAACTTCAATGTTCCAAAGTAAACAGCAAAAAGAAATGCAAAAACGATAGATAAATTTAAATTTCAGTCTTCGACCCAACTTAAATTGTTATCCCTGGTGCACTAAATACTTCAGGTAAATACAGATTTCTTCACGAGAAGGCAAAGAGGGCTTATTGTAATTAAGACCTTTTTCGCCACTTGAGAAATTCTAAGAAACCTCACTAAGGTAGACCTATGTCATTGTCACAGTCTTTATGCGACTATCAAAGAGTTTTATTTAACATTTAATAGTACACAGACTTAAATCATTAAAATCTAACCATGCATCAATATAAATATTACTAACAGAGAAATCATGCAAAATCTATCAAATCTTACAAGTCACAATACTACTTCCTTACATGCATATCAAGTGTAAAACCAAGCACAAACATTTGAATTAACTCAGATATGACATTGAAAATTGTGCAAGAAATAATCTAATCTTAACTAAGACTGAAAGGAAATGAAGCTGTTCCAATATTCGTCCCCTATAAAAATATTTATCCATATCATTGCAACAGGAAATATTGGTACGACTAATATGAAAAGTACAGGTTTAAATAATGTTCATCCCTCTCATCTAATATATAATTACTAGAAGAGATGAGGCATGGAAAATGTACACTTACTAATGCAACCCCATTCATTTGAAGATGCTCGGAAAGTAAAAGTCCAAATAGAAATCTAGATAATTTAAAACAAGTGAAGAATTCTCAAACACAAAGTTACAAACATCTATCTCCCATACTTAACTATTTATCTTCATTTGTAAATAAATAATTACACCAAAACAAAGCATGATGGAAATTCTAACAGAACATTTCTTGTTGCATTCACTTAATGTCCCTTCTCTGACCAAAAATTACTTATCAAGACCATTCTGGATAATTTCATCAAATGTTTGTTTGAAAATTAAGTCTAACTATATTATGAAATAATAAAGAATAACATACCTGAGGCCCGCTATGCCTCTGTGAATTGGATATAGTATAATTCATCGAAAACGTGGATGCTAGAAAGAAAAAAGAAAGGTGCTTTAATCAACTTGATCATACTCAGGATTAGGCTTAAGTAGAATTACACTTTTAATACCAAATGTAACATGTAAAATAAATAATCTACCCAAGGAGAAACGGACATGAAAAAAGTCTGACGGAACCAGGACTCTAACCCGGGTCTCCCAATTGCTGGTCGTATAACCATCATCAACTTTGACCAACCAACCAATTCAGCCAAACTTTCTGGTGAACAGCAAATGAGTAATAAGATTTTCACTTATTGGATGACTTCATTTTACTTGTAGGCAATACTAATAAAATACCCATAAGATAAATGCCAAAATTAGTTACATATTTGAGCGAAAATCTGTTTTTGGCAGTCAGCAAGTTACAAAACATGTATATTAAACCAATACAGTACCTGGAACACTACAAGTCAAGAACAAACCACTTATGACACAAAAGATATTACAATAATAGTAAAACTTGAAGATATAGATATACTGTGGAATATATCTTACACCTAAACACTTTTTTACCATATGCTTTGTGGTTTTCTATCCAAGAAAACATACTTTAAACCTTGACTAATAGTTGGTCATTTAGTCAACAAATCCCTTATTTCTATTGATTCCTTCATTGTAGTTCTTTCTACTGTGAGAAAGATCAGGGAAATAGATACAAGATAATCTTTCTCAAAGATAAAAGTAAACAATTATAGTTTGTTAACCTTTTCACATAACTACTAGACCAGGAAACCGAAAAAAGATCGTAATATTGACAAACAAACTAACAAATAAAAACCCTAACTTCTGGTAGTAGTTGTCTTGTTTAAACCTTTAACAGTATGGAGAAATTTTATGCTTTGTCATATTAAAAACAGAGCAATGTGCTTATAACAAGGTAAAATGGAGACAAATGTAAAAAATTATGCCAAACTTTATAGAAGTGATTTTGTCCTTATGGTTTCCAGGTTTCAAAGAAGAGTTATGAGCCCTTACATGACTGTCTTCCAGGCAGTAGACAGGTGACCTGCCATGCCAATGAAAATGTTGCCTCTGTATTGCCGTAGGCACTGTTCACATTATTATACATGACAAATTATGCCTTCTGCCCAACAACACACCGCCCCACACCAGAATTCCTGTCCAACAACGTTTGGCCACGAGAGACCAGAGTCCTCAAATACATCCCTTATGTGCCAGATATTGCCAAACCAGACTGCATGATCTTCCCTCTAATCTGTTATCAAAACAGAGCATTGAGGATGTAGCATTGATTCAAGTGAATGCAACGGCAGTTCTTCACTACATTCGATTCAATAATTTTCCTAAGATGTTCCAGAGCCTCTATGCCCAATCCCACAAGTGCAAGGGTAAGGGGAATGACTGCATGTCAAAAATTAGCTAGTTAGTAAACCTTTTGGCATTGTCAAGAATTATATTTTGAGGTAGTCCCAGAACTTATTGAACGCAATGTGTATGCTTACGCCCGCCTTCCTGCTGTAAACAGGTCATAGGAAGAAATTATTTATTTGAATCCCTATGTAATGTAGAACTACAGCTATCATTTTCTGACAAATATCATACTCACTTGCAAAACCAACAATAGCTGCTAACACCACAATAAAACAATTTGCCTTTCAAATTAATAAAAACTGTACACAATCACATGTATCGCACACTGATGTACTTTAGACCTTCCTTTAACACGTTCACTGCAGATCACCCCACCATTGGAGTGGCAAATTCATTGGAAATGGAGGTATCTGCAGTAAACGTGTTGATAGATTTCATTAGAGAAAATCGCGAGAGGCCAACTCAACTTAAATTAATCGTTTTACACAGGAAAATATTTTAAATTATTGGCTATACTTATTCACTTCAGGGATAAATAACTATCTAAAAAATCACTTGGCAACTAAGTTTGCTTCTCAACAGTAGACTTAATAGCAAAAAGATTAGGTACATCTAATGCTCTCAGCATACAAGCAATGAAAAGGCAATAGATTATCCTAAAGTTTTCCTCAACATGTAATAGTTACATTATTAAGTGTGCTTTTACTTAGAGAAATGTGCATTAGAAACAGTCAAATCTAATGAGCACTCTACAAATAAATCTCATAGATCAGGTTTCCATTCTCACAATCAAGTTATCTATTGATGTAATCAATATGTTCTAGCTTCACTTGGTGGAATACCATGATGGAATAAATATGAATGTACTTCGTAGTTTCCACAAGAAATATTTCTTTCGACCGGTTTAGACTCTCGCGAGTCATCATTATTTATTTCAATTTATCTATGATTTTATGAACTGCCATCACTTAAGTAACATCGAAATATGACACTTTTCTCCATTGCCTATATTGTTCTAATGATCAATTTCAGCAGTTCAGCTGGGTATGAACAATATATCACTAAAAATATATCACTGTTTCCCAGAGCCTGCTTTTTTCTCAATAGAATGCTCAAACTAACCATCCTTTTTAACTCTTTCTAAACTTGCAATTTATTGGGCCATCTAAATTAAATTTCTTCTCCTTTTCTAACAGAGGATATTTACCACTGCCCACATTCTGATGGAATACTCCAACCGCCCCAACCCTTTGCTATTTATTGGGTATCAAATATTTTCCCTTCTCATTTTCAATAAAAAGTAACAGCAAAGTTGACATCGACCTTAACGAAATCTTCCTTTTTTGTTAAACCTGAAAAACAAGATTTTTTTCACATCTGCAGAACTTTCCCAGATGTCTGTATCTCTGAGGTGTACTCAAAATATAATTTCCTTTGACATCACCAGTAACCAATTCTCACCTGTTTTTCAAGTCTCCATTAGTTGAGATAATTTCCCAAGTACCTCATTCTTTTATGTTCTTGTACATTTAAATAACCCATAAATGCTACCTTTTTTACATCCATTAAAGAGAAATTGAGTTCTGAATCATTATATTAGCAATGACTATCTCTAGCTTGATTCTCTAGGATTATCAGCAGACAAGGAAAACACCACTATCATAATGACATGGGAAAATTATACAGAAAATCTTTTGCAAATTCTGGAGGATCCTGCCTATAGATCCTTGAACCAGGACCCCACTGATAGGATCACTAGGAAAACATCTGCCCTTGTGAAAAAAACTGGACACTCTAAAGAAATGTTAAAGAAAGTGCGTCCTGAGGCTGTACTTACTGAAAGACTATATGGGCTTCCCAAAATACGAAAAATACGAAAGAAAAGAAATGACCTTTAGACCTACCGTGAGTGCCATTAAGTCTCCCACCTATAACTTGGCCTAATTCCTAACCTCTCCACTGTACCCACTTATTGGTCAACACATCAAAAACTTAACAGAATATCAAAAAATACAAGAACTCCACCTGGACCCTAATGATATCATAGTGATTTTAGATGTTGTTTCACTATTCACCAGAACTCCTTTGGAAGACACCATTTAACTTCTAAAAGAACATATTGACAAAGGCATTCTGAGCCTTATCAGACATGCATCAACTTCCACCTACTTCCTGTACGATGGACATTTCTATGAGTAGACAACATGATGGCAATGGGCTCACCTCATTCCCCTGCCATGGCAAATCTCTACATGGAAAGCTTTGAGGAAAGGGCACCTAAATTTGTGCCCCTACAGCCTAAAGAATTCAACCAGTATGTTAACAATACCTTTTTGGTATGGCCCCATGGATGCTGCATGCTCGATCAATTCTTCGAGCATCTAAGCAACATCCATCCCACTCACTATGAGACTAGAAAAAGATGGGTGCCTTTCATTCTTATACATAATGATCTGCAAAAAGCCAGATAGGAACATAGGACAGTGTGTACCGTAATCCTACACACATTGACTTGTACCTTAATAACAATAGACACCACCAGACATCACATCGCAAGGCAGAGTTGTCAAGGTTATTCCACTGCACCATATTTATATCAGATAAAGACAACTTACTGCAGGAACTACCACACCTATACACAATCTTCTGACAGAATGGCTACAGCTGGAAGGATATTGATGTACTGATGTAGCTCTAAACAAGGTAATGCAACCTCAAGGTTCTGATTTGGCCCACAAAAGGCCGTTTATGGGTCAGTGGGTGCTAATGAGGACAGCAAAAAAGATTTTGCACCAATTGTGACAACATGCATTCTTTGTCTCTACAATTTATGGATAGATCTCAAGAATCATAAGTAAACGCTACATCCGGGCTGACTGTGGGGTATATACATACACGGGTCAAAAATTCCACCAATCCAACTGCATCAGCAACTTAGCGGCAAAATTATGGAAAAGTTCAACCTGAGACTACAAAATTTGGATATCCCATAACTCAAAGATATTTGGAACTATACACCAAAATTAAGGAGAAACAAGAAAAGAATTAAACTCCCCAAAAATGTGCTATTTAAATTTCAATAATATAAGAAAGACAAAAAACGATAATCATATCAGTCAGCTCATCAATCTTCTCTTTTCATCAACAAACATCATCCACATAAAAACACAAACTACCATAGCTTCATACACAAATATCACTAAATAACAAGCACACATACTGGGGGAATGAAACAACATAAACGATATCTAGCTTCAACCTATTATAATCGCCAATCATTTTACCTTTTCTAGTGTGCTTTTTCCTATGCAAGCTTGGTTAGAACTCTCTAATACCTAACCTAAAATGAAAAAATATTGAACCTGCATTAACTAGTTTACTGTCTTCTACCCACATCACCTAACCTTATACTCTCATTACCGCCTATAGATTGCTCCTTGGTGTAAAATAGGCAAAGTTTGCCTAGTGTCAACGAACTGTTCACGACAACTCAGCCCTGAAGAAGATAAGTTTGTCATAAAAAATTGGCAATAGCAATGTCACCTGAACTAACTTGGGTGTAAACCCAGAAATATTTCTTAAATATTATTCACCAGGAGAGCTTACAGTCCTTATTAAGAAGGATATGTTCACTTCACCAGAACCGGCCAATGATGCTGTCACAGTAATTCAATGATCATATTCAGTAAAATTCACCTCTTTGCTATTATGAGAAAAAGTTCCTTGCATACTGTAAGCCTTATGGTGATGAATTTTCCCACCCCTTGTTTTGCACAGCCCCAGGGTAAGAACAGTTTGATTTCTCCATAAGAAGCTTTATGAAAAATTGAACCAATCTTTCGTTGAACCAAGGAACACTAAGTGTTATTATAAGGAAATTAACATTTACATTTAAACCCCGCAAAACGCCAAAAGCAGATGGCAGGGTGAAAATGCTTTTAAGATGTGGAGTGTAGTCTTCTATGACTAATTAAGGCTTTAAGTCTCAATCATTTCAGAAAATGTCTCAAAATGAATTCCAAGTTTCCTATAAATTTCTATTGGACGAAAACTTGATTTGTCCTAGCACTGAATCAAATATTGGTATGTAATTGAATAGTAATCATAACAAATCCTATTCAGATGCAAAGTTTAGTCTATCTATCCTACCAGGAAGTGCCAAAGCAATATTAAAAACCCAGCCCCATTTATCAGTTTATTAAGTGGGCAAAATCTGAAGCATCC
>KZ309891.1:1120-25169 GCA_000376725.2 Ladona fulva
ATAATAATAATAATAGGAGTATTGGATAATTGGAGTATCATTAGAGGCAATTAAAATGAATTACTTTAATATAATTGAGGCTCAGTAAACAAAACGATTTAACTGAAACCTATATGTACTAATGGAATCTTAATAAAATAAATAAAGTATATTTAAAATAAATAAAATGTTTTTAACATAATTGCTATTTTCTGCCCAATAACCATTGATATCTTATTTTTTGTTACTCTCAATCCTGTCACATACCAGTAAAAGTAATACTATTTATGTTTAGGAATTGCAAATTAGCTATTATACTATTAAAGCAAATTATACTATTAAAGATTGTTAATCTTTTAATTCATTCTCAAAGAATATTATGATTTGAAGTGCCATTTTAGAACATTCTTCAGTTTACTTTAGGAATTTTGTTTAATTTCATAAGAGGCTAAATGACTTTAAGAGAAAATTGCCAACAAAGAGAGACATTTTTGATATAACACTGAAATGATGCACATGTGACTTTAGATATAGAATTTGAATGGATGACCTAAAGATGTCAGCTGGAAAATGGGCAAACAGATCAGACACAAACAGTGATTGTACAAAAATAC
Organism: Ladona fulva; assembly: GCA_000376725.2. Lineage (NCBI taxonomy): Eukaryota > Metazoa > Arthropoda > Insecta > Odonata > Libellulidae > Ladona > Ladona fulva. The sequence continues at coordinate 1,714 of KZ309891.1, forward strand.
TTTCCGACAGAGTGAAAATGAAGAAAAGGAAGAGAAAATGTAAGATGACATTGAGAAGTTAATAAGAATTTGAAGGTTGCAGGAAATTATGGTTTAGTAAACATCAAGGCCAGTGGAGAATGCTTAATGGAATTCTGTCAACAACAAATCATGGAGATCATGGGTAAGTTTTCTGAGGTTTTGATGAGGAGGAGATACACCTGGGAAACGCCAGATATACAACAATGGTATCAGATTTATTATGTAATTGTAAAACAATGATTCAGAAACCAAAGTTACCCATGTATTGCTGTGGTCAGTGATCACAAAGCTGCTATAGTAAAGTGCAGCATAACATTTGAGAAAAATAATGAAAGAATTGCAAAACATATGTGGCCATCGGAAAATTCGAAAAATGAAAAAATTATCAGAGTCCAATAAATAGTTGAAAAATGGGAGGAAAAGATGAAAAGGAATGAAATGAAGCAAGGAATAACAGAATTAGCAGTCAAACTGTTAGGCAAAAAATACTTGAACCCAAGAAACTATAGATGACACAGGAAATTTTAAAATTAATCGAAAATGGAAGTAAACTGAGAGCAAAAAAGGATAATGTAGAATGTAGGAAAGTGAACAAGAGGATTAAAGATAAATGCAGGGAAGAAAAGTATAGTTCACTAAAAGAATGGATGTAATTTATAGAGGGGCTTATTATGTTAGGTAATCATGTTCAGGATCGGATGGCAAAATTTCTACATCACCATAAATAAAATTAATGATAATGAAAAATACAGATTTACAGATTTCCTAATAGCAGAGTTAAGACTATAAAACTTAATTTTGTTTATATTAATAACAATTAAGCATATCCTTTAAATTAATTCATACTTTCAAGTACAATTTTATGCTCCTGTTGCCATTCAAAGACAAATTCATGTCTTAATCCAAATCACTTCCACCACCACTTTCTGCATTAATGACCACTGTCCTACTCTCGTTACAAATAGACAGATCTGTAGGAATAACAGGTGTGAAAATTAGTGAAATGACAGGGACTCAAACCCAGGTCCTCCACTTTCCAGGCAGGTATTCTACACCAGCTAGAATACTTGCAGGGAAAGTGGGAGACCTGGGTTTGAGTCCAAGTCATGTTGCTATTTCACACCTGTTATTCCTTGGATTACAGCCACATGGCTCTTCCCGACTAAGTTATTCACCTTTCCCTTATCCCCTGGATAATTCAATTCTATTCTCTTTGTCGTGGTCTATACTTTTACATGCAAAATTAAGATAAATGGATGAAAGCATGAGAGACGTCATTTGCCAAAATGAAAAATGGTAAATTTGACCAAAGAAATGAAACCCAAAATAGGCAAATTATTATTTTTTTTATACTTGTGAGACATGAATATTATCTATGCAAAACTTCTTTCTGCGTTCTTTATAGTTTCCGTTAAACAAGAGGTTTGAATTAAACAAAATCGTAAAATGCATACTGAACCTAAATTATTCCTAAATAGGAATTGTATCTGCCATTTAAACAGCTAAGAAAGTGTTTCAATGTATACTGAATCTAATAGTTCGTTATGACAGGCATTAAACTTTGAAACATCATCCTGCTTTCTCCTCATAACAACAAGATTTATTCAGAACCCCACATGTAATTGAATCACCCAAAAAAGTGCTTTTACTTGAATGCTATTGGAAATCCCTGCCTGTCAATCGATAGTAAAAAGTACGATACTCAGGAGAAAATTAACAATGGAACAGTTCTGACTAAAAATGACGAACTGCAAAGCAAAGTAACAAATACTATGTCTTCTCAAATAACCTACCTGTAGAGGAATCCGGAAGGCTTCCTCCAACGGTCACGAACATCATCCTTGTCCTTTCACTATCACACGCAAGAAATCACTTATTCGAAATCTGGAAAGAAAGAGGCTGCAATTAAGCATAGAAGTTCGAGATGTGTACGCCATCATATAAGATACTATTTACGAAATAATTGCACAGAATTTCTAATGTAACGTCGGTAATATCAAACGCCACCGAAAATATTACCGTTTAACATTTATGTCTGCATTTTGGCTATGAAATACAAAAATAAGAAAATATTTATTTTCGTACCTCATACAATAGTTATCCAATGTAAAACTAATTCGGGAATTTATGTTAATTTCGTTTTTCTTAAGTGTCGAATTGCATAAACTCAAGCAAGACTGAATCATAATAATGTATTAAAAAGGAAAACAAAAAAAANTATTTATTTTCGTACCTCATACAATAGTTATCCAATGTAAAACTAATTCGGGAATTTATGTTAATTTCGTTTTTCTTAAGTGTCGAATTGCATAAACTCAAGCAAGACTGAATCATAATAATGTATTAAAAAGGAAAACGAAAAAAAGTCATAATTTAAATTAAAATCAAAGTAAATCGATTTCTGTAACCTAATTAATTTAGGACGAAATTATTGAATTATATTTACTTCCAATCTGAAATAATATAGAATAAAGATTGGGAGAAAACTTCAATGTGAGGGTGACAGGGGGAAGAACGGAAAGGGTTGTGCAATAAAACCGATTGGAAAGTCATGATCAGAATTAAATTTGAATTCAGTTAGGATTGCGGTTGATAGCACCCGTTACCGTAGAATGATTACAAAATAATTTACATCTTATGTCGATCAACATGAAATTCAGAGGAATGAAAATGTTTATACATCTTGCAAAACTTGTCAGTTGCAAGATTTTATTGTTAAATGATAATTATTTCAAATAAGAAATAATAGAGAATAAGGATTGGAAGAATGCTTAACGTTTAGAAACTGATTAGAAAGTCACATTAGTAATTTAAATCAAAAAATTGTTATGATTTTCGTTTATACCATACATTACGATCATATGGATCAGTGCAACAAAGGAAAATCAAAACAATGTCGGTTGGAAATAAAAAAACACACCTTAAATGTTACCGTTTAATATTTGCGAAAAGGATTTACGTTATTGAAGATGAATTGGTAAATTAGAAAATGTTAATACTTCCCGCAGAAGCTTTCCGATGTAAAATTGATCCAAAAATTACTACATAAATAAGATTCTTTTCACTGATGTAAAGAATGTAACGAAATAAAACTAAAATAAATCTCAAACTCGAATTCACAACAAAGTTCCGTCAACCTCACAGATGTCTGTAAACTTAAAAAGTTAATTAATAACTGAAAAGTATCTCCAATTCGAAATAATAGAAAAAAAGATTGGAAAGAAACCTAATTGCAATCGAATATTAGTGACATAGAGATGTACGGAAGGGGCTCTAAGAAAAACTGATCGGAAAATCATGATCAGAATTCAAATCTTAAGTCCGTTAGGAAGAAAATCTGAAACCGTTAGGTTGACCGTTACCTCCACCGATGTCTGTAAACTAACGAATTTAAGACAAAATTATGAAATATAAATTATTTAATATGCGAATAACAGAGTATATTGTTTCGAAACAAACAACTTCAATCCAATATTGGGAGGGTGACGGGGAAGTACGGAAAGGATGCTAAAATATAACTGATAAAAAAGTAACGATCTGAATTTAAATCTGAATTCCGTTATGATTTCAGTTGATGTCACCAACTACCGCAGAATTATTGAAAAATTATTTACGACTAATGTTATTAAACATGATATACGGACTAAGAACATGTTATCTTCTTCATTAGTTGTTCGTTGTAAGACGTAATTATTAAATGTAAATTACTTCCGATTCAAAATAACAGAAAATAAGTATTTGCAGCAAGATTCACTTTATTCGAATATTTGGAAAAGGAACATATACGGAAAAAGCTGCTAGAAAATTAATTAGAAAATCAATGATCAAAATTCCAATCTAAAGTCCGTTACGATTTCGGCTGATTGCATCCACTAAGATCATCGTAAAGTAAGACTTAATTACTAACTGTAAATTATTTCCAATTAGATATAATAGAGAATAAGTATTACAAGCAACACTAACTGTAATCGCATATTGGTGGAGTGACAGAGATGTACGGAAGGGGCTCTAAGAAAAACTGATCGGTAAATCATGATCAGAATTCAAATCCGAAGTCCGTTAGGATATCGATTAATGGAATCCACTACGATCATTGTAAAAATAACTGTAAATATGAAAGACGTTCAGTCCCGCTGATTATTTAAAATAGTTCGTCACAAGAAAATCAATCCTAATACTCGTTTAGTAGAAATGTAATAGTTTCCGTTATCATTCCTATGATAATTAGTTTGAAATGAAAACTGATATCTAAATGAGAGTTTTTTTCGCAAGAAATCAACGATTTGATGAAAATTTATATGAAGACCAATGGGAAAAATAAATAAGCGAACATTCGATGTCGTAGCTACACACGTATCGAGCATTAATGACACAGGATGACGAAAATCACGCATCACGAATGATAGGCTCACGATAATGTTTTCTGAAACGCAATTTAAACCTAGTAATCAAGTAAAAGCGTTTTCAAAGGATTAATTTATAATATCAAACTTACCAAACACAGCAGATCCCCGGTAACGGTCACGGATATCTTGGTTTCAGGAAACATTGTCCTCTTCCTTGGTAAACGAAATAATCAATTCGCGGATTGAAAAAAATTGAGTGATAACTAAGTTTCTCTTTCAAAATCGTTTGCATTTACTGGATTTTGAACCTATCGCGGTTAAACGAGTTCAAATTCTAACGGATACTCGGAAAATTTAGCAGCACGTCCGCTCTCAGCAAAAAACTCGAAGCGACTGAAGTTTAAGCGTTTTAAATCATGTATCAACCAAGTAGAGGGCGCTGATTGGTCAATTGCGTCACTCCCTTTTTTCTTAACCGTCCTTATAAATTTTCGTTAATAAAAAGCTATATTAAATTTAACTTTAATTAGGTGGAATATTATTCAATTTAAATTCGAAAAATATTGGTACATTAACTATCATTAAGTTTTTCGATTCTGACTCCGCGTGAAATTACTAATTGGTCAACGTAAAGTACGACTCACAATTAACAAAATGTTAACGAAACAAAAAATTCTCATTACATACCTTTTGAAACAATTTATCAAAAAATTTAAATGTAAACAATTCTTACTGTATATATAACGTAGTATATTTTGAAAATTCGATATATATTTCTAAATGTTCCGCGGTCCTTAAAAACAAGAATGTGAGAAGGGTTTTGAGCATTAAATCGTAATGCAAAATGTTCGTTAACCATACGAAAACGTATTTTTAATTTAAAATTCTAACCATCCTTTCGTGTATTGAAAGGATATCTATAAATGAGAATATTGATGCATTTTTATGCATAACGAGCTCATTCCGATCTTCACAATGTGGGACTAAAGATTGATTGGATATTATGATTTCGGATGTAGAATAAATACATCGTAAAATATTTTTAAATATTCGGTGCTCTTTAAGGAAAAGGATGAGAGAGGGGGTTTGACCATTTGATCTTTATATAATATTTCCTCCAATAATACAATGACGAAGATGTTTCCTTTTTTAACCCTTTGTCCTATACCGCAAGAAAAACTATATAAATAAACCATAACAACAAAATTTCCTCAACCGGATGAGTCACCAAATAGATAGCAAGCGAAGGTCAGGAGAAAGTTGTAGAAGAGAGGTATTTGGATGAAGTAAGGAAGCGACAGATGACGGAGTTGAGTCAACTGTGAAGGTACCAGAGAAAACTATTGAAATTATTTGTAAACATGATAAGAATTTAAAGGTTAGGAAGGCTGCGACAAAGGCTAATTGCAACCTTGGGATTTTCAAAGTTTTAAAAGGGTGAATCGGGTTTTATTGGGAGTTACATTAGGATTAGGAATACATTAGGACAAAGGAACCGATCATCAGATATCACCATAATGATGAAGGTGGTATCTTAGGATAATAACGGTGTTCTTATTGAAAGATACGATAGAAATAGGTTACCACAAAAACGAAATGCAACATAGGCGCATTTCGTCTACGATCAATTTCGTATGTAAATGTACTTATTAGAATTCACGAATTGAAGACTGAGCGATTTGCAAGAAACTATGTCCTATGCGTAAGTATTTTTTTATCAGCAGGGAAAATATTCCCACAACATTCTTCAGATAATACGAGAAGGAATTTATAACGGGTAGTTTAATTTTCATTTTAGTTGGTTTTTGCCCATTTTCTAATTTACTCGTTAAAGTGAATACATTTTATTAATTTAAAAATTGAATGATCGATTTCAAGAAACTATAAATACTCCTAAGTATGGAAATCAAAGTGAAGAATGTGTTGAGCGAGGAATTCGTTTAACACGATAACGTGAATTGTTGTTTCTCTACGTTTCGTAGCAACCAATATCCACGTTTTTCATCCACAGCTTCTAACGAACATCTTGGAGGGTATATGCCACAATAAAGCAGTCTATCGAAACCTATGGTGTCGACTAAGTGGATTTTCAAGATGCAGAGAAATAATTCAAACACAGATAAACACTGCTGAAATCAATCGTAGATAAAAGTTCGAAACTGATGTTTGATTTCGCGAATAAATTGAATAGTTTGCAAGGAATTAATATTTTTTATTGTATGCTCAACGCTATTCGTCATCCTCATACAAACACCTGTCAACACAAAACTTTCAACTTACAGTCATACCTGATATGGATCGAAATACTAACCTACTGCTTATTGTATACGTAAATTATCTTCGTCCGTCTGTCAGATATATGCCGAATATCAAGTCCAATCCCACTAATACCTCTACGTACCTTCTTATTTCCAAATGTCTGACGATCATTGTAACACTGACTAAAAACTACGCTTCTTAAGCAACTCCAACATAAAATCTACACCACGTATAGATTTTTAGGGGAGGGAATAACTTAGTTTTATCACTGCCATCACATGCTTTCGGCACTCAGGAACATATAAACACTTTAGCCACTATTATGTGTTCTCACTTTGACACTTTGCACACTTTGAGAGATATCACTGTATACAATGCAGGCTGCACACGAATTCGGTTTCACTTGCAGTACACCTTATATTCACACGAATAAAAGAAAGGTACAATCTTAACTTTCACGCACGCCATTAAGAGAGACTTTTAGAGAGACGGAAGTCGTGTAATCACATGACAAGAAAAGCTTGTTTCGTTTGTCAGAAATTTCAATACCATAATCCACGTTCTGAAATCGCGGTAAAAATGCGTCATGACATTCTCGAGAATCTCGTGTACGTTTAATGCGGGAATACTGTCCAAATTTAAATGATAATTGTTTGTTATCGGAGCGGAAAAGTTTATTGGAAGTGCTCGAGTTAGTGTATTTTGTGAAACCACAATGACAGCGTTTTTGACGTGTGTTTTTTGTGATTATCAGTGGAATATTCAAGTTAAGAAAATCAGCTTCTCAATCAGCGATTTTCCACAGAAGGAATGAGAAAGTTGCGATTGACAACAGTGCTACGAAGAGTCTACATCTAAGATAAAAGAAATGAGGCGAATTTCTGATTTATCCGCGGAATCACAAATCTATAACCCAAGAGTTGCCAATGCGCCCGAGAAATGCCCAAGGACGGAAGGATTTCGTGTAAGAGACGACGAATTCAGTTGTTTAGTTCTTTGCATTCTATGCAACTAATGCTGACTTCATAGGAATGTTACAGTAAGTATGATTCCACAATAAGATATAATTGAAGTATGTTTTTCTTCATAATTACTTAAATATAACTTTAATACCTACACTTAACATGCATTAACACCTACGTTTTTAAAATATTGGACAAACATTGTCGATAAGAATTTCTCGGCAAAGCTAGTAATTAGAAAAGTTAAAAACCACTCTGAAATGATATTAGATTTCATTTAAGCCAAGTTTAACAGTACAAGTATATCAAGCTCTGAATCTTCAGAATCCATATCTTCCTTCATAAATTGTTTATTTCAACACGATATGGATTCATAGCCATTTAGTTACGTATAAATATATAAATCATCAGATCGATGACAGGTCGGATCCTGCACACCTCTTATTAGTTACACAACTCTTCCAAAAGGAGATGTGGCTTACTATGCATATAAAGAGTGAAGTAGCATACTACTTCTTTTCGCACCAAACCTGATATCTATGAGTGTATCTTTGAAAATGTCGAATTGTGTGCAGCACTTCCAACGTATATAGGACTCTTTTCGTATTATCCATAGTAAAAGGGACCATTTAAATATAAATGTAATTAACAATCATCGTTCATTCCTCGTAGCTTTCTTATTATTTTAGCCATTAACAAAACTGATTGTGAAACGAATTATGAGATGGAAGATTCAATTTCCCGTATGACTCAGGATAAGGCAAGTGGCAACACACACACACATTCATCAATATGTAGTGGCTAAAATATTACATAATTATGTGACAGTAAATTATATTTTCTTAATGAACTATTCGACTTTGTGGAACAATTTGTTGCCTTTTTGACTTTTTTGTTGATTAATTGCATTCTAGTTTTACTCCAAGGGAATTTATTTAAAAGAAAATTCATTAATTACCTTTAAGCGTTTATCATAGCATGAGTGTGTTGTTTTCGAAAGGCACAGAGAAATATATAACATTCAAATACTTTTGTCTTGTTCATGGCTGTGACAAAATAAAGATGCTAAGGTATTTGTGATGGTGAATTCATTTTGGCCGTTCATAATTGAATGCTATAATTAGCTTAATTCATTATTTCATGGCGTCTTACATAGTTGAACATTTTCCACTCAAAGCGTTCTGACCGAGTAACATGAAGCATGTACTTCATCCCAGATCAGTACAAATAAGCCTCATACTGCAACCAGCACTTTCATTACCTAATTTCAAAAGGATCAAGGGTTAACCTATCTTCGAATAGATGAACAAGAAAAGGATAACGAAAAATATTAAAATAAAATACTAAAATATTTTCTATCTAAAATGGTTCATTCCGAAAAAATGCGTATAGATTACAAACATACTTAATAAAGCGGACATATTATCATTTATACCTTGCATTATCATAACTTAACTAAGCATTATTGATGGAAATGAAAGCTAATTCCTTACATATTGCTTGCTTCTGACCCTGAAGCTGAATAAAGTAGATAAAAGACAACATCATAGTATGTATTATGATGTACATTTCTGAATAATATATCTGTATTTTACATAAAAATAAGATGAAATGAAAATCATGCAGTTGATTTAACAGGAAGAGATATCATTAAATTTCTGACATCCGATAAATATTTAGTACGGACGAGTAAAACTCGAAATGAGTTCGTTATACACTAAAATTCTTCGAAATGCATAAATATCCTTAGAGTTTAATTCCATAAAATAACGAAAATTTTGCATTACGATTCAAGGCTCAAAACCCTTCTCACATTCTTGTTTTTAAGGACCGCGGAACATTTAGAAATATATATCGAATTTTCAAAATATACTACGTTATATATACAGTAAGAATTGTTTACATTTAAATTTTTTGATAAATTGTTTCAAAAGGTATGTAATGAGAATTTTTTGTTTCGTTAACATTTTGTTAATTGTGAGTCGTACTTTACGTTGACCAATTAGTAATTTCACGCGGAGTCAGAATCGAAAAACTTAATGATAGTTAATGTACCAATATTTTTCGAATTTAAATTAAATAATATTCCACCTAATTAAAGTTAAATTTAATATAGCTTTTTATTAACGAAAATTTATAACGACGGTTAAGAAAAAAGGGAGTGACGCAATTGACCAATCAGCGCCCTCTACTTGGTTGATACATGATTTAAAACGCTTAAACTTCAGTCGCTTCGAGTTTTTTGCTGAGAGCGGACGTGCTGCTAAATTTTCCGAGTATCCGTTAGAATTTGAACTCGTTTAACCGCGATAGGTTCAAAATCCAGTAAATGCAAACGATTTTGAAAGAGAAACTTAGTTATCACTCAATTTTTTTCAATCCGCGAATTGATTATTTCGTTTACCAAGGAAGAGGACAATGTTTCCTGAAACCAAGATATCCGTGACCGTTACCGGGGATCTGCTGTGTTTGGTAAGTTTGATATTATAAATTAATCCTTTGAAAACGCTTTTACTTGATTACTAGGTTTAAATTGCGTTTCAGAAAACATTATCGTGAGCCTATCATTCGTGATGCGTGATTTTCGTCATCCTGTGTCATTAATGCTCGATACGTGTGTAGCTACGACATCGAATGTTCGCTTATTTATTTTTCCCATTGGTCTTCATATAAATTTTCATCAAATCGTTGATTTCTTGCGAAAAAAACTCTCATTTAGATATCAGTTTTCATTTCAAACTAATTATCATAGGAATGATAACGGAAACTATTACATTTCTACTAAACGAGTATTAGGATTGATTTTCTTGTGACGAACTATTTTAAATAATCAGCGGGACTGAACGTCTTTCATATTTACAGTTATTTTTACAATGATCGTAGTGGATTCCATTAATCGATATCCTAACGGACTTCGGATTTGAATTCTGATCATGATTTACCGATCAGTTTTTCTTAGAGCCCCTTCCGTACATCTCTGTCACTCCACCAATATGCGATTACAGTTAGTGTTGCTTGTAATACTTATTCTCTATTATATCTAATTGGAAATAATTTACAGTTAGTAATTAAGTCTTACTTTACGATGATCTTAGTGGATGCAATCAGCCGAAATCGTAACGGACTTTAGATTGGAATTTTGATCATTGATTTTCTAATTAATTTTCTAGCAGCTTTTTCCGTATATGTTCCTTTTCCAAATATTCGAATAAAGTGAATCTTGCTGCAAATACTTATTTTCTGTTATTTTGAATCGGAAGTAATTTACATTTAATAATTACGTCTTACAACGAACAACTAATGAAGAAGTGGTTCTTTCCCGGCGTGTAGACTGAAGGAAATATTCTCGGGTTTCCCACCGGGTCGCGTCTCTCCATGTTGTCGACGTTTCGGCTGCATACGCTCCAGCCATCATCAGGAACTGATCAGTTCCTGATGATGGCTGATATGATACTTAGTCCGTATTTCATGTTTAATAACATTAGTCGTAAATAATTTTTCAATAATTCTGCGGTAGTTGGTGACATCAACTGAAATCATAACGGAATTCAGATCGTTACTTTCTTATCAGTTATATTTTACAAACCTTTCTATACTTCCCCGTCACCCTCCCAATATTGGATTGAAGTTTTTTGTTTCGAAACGATATACTCTGTTATTCGCATATTAAATAATTTATATTTCACAATTTTCTCTTAAATTCGTTAGTTTACAGACATCGGTGGAGGTAACGGTAATTTGGTTTGAATTTTAAATAGAGCTACTTATACTTTAGTTTTCCTTTACTGTTACTTAAAGCACTGTTATAAAGTTATTTTCATTCAGTCTAGTCTGAGTATATAATTCGCTACATAAGAGAACCAAAAATTTCTTTTATTTAAGTATTGCAAATGAATTTCAAATCAGACAACTTCATTTGGAAGTATTAACCTTCTCTTACGAATTTCATATTCAATTACATCAGACGAAAATAAGTTTCGTAAGAATAAAATAGTATTAAATTCATTGGTGATGACATTAATAACCTACGTCGCAATGGAAATCCTACCTTAAATTTAATTTGTAACCGCGCTTTCTTAGAAATGCATAAAGAATTTTATCCCAAATGTATATGGTGTGCTTAATTACCGCCTCTTTATTCCAGATTTCGAATAAGTGAAGTCTCTTTATCTTCGTTAAAGTTTCGCAGTTTGAGTTTCTCGCGACTGATAGTAAAAGTACAACGTAGAGGTTCGTGATCGTCTTCCAGATGACACTGCGGGTGAGTTATTAGAGAAGACAGTATTTGTAGCTTTGCTTTGCAGTGTGTCATTTTAAATCGGATTCGTTCTACATATCTACATCTACATAAATACCCTGTAAACAGCATTTCGGCATGTAGAATGGGGCGTAAACACCAAGAGTGGAATTTCCTCTTTAATTTATTGTTATCGCGTAACGTTAGCGGAAAGAATGAGTCCCTAAAACGACTTGTCTTCGCATCTATTTTTCTTATTTTACGCTCACTGTTGGCTCTGCAGAAGTAGCAGAAGGGGGTCGCAGAATACTAATTACGTCTTCCGAAAATGATCGTTGGTTTCCATTGTTAATCGTCTCCTGAGTATCGTACTTTTGACTACCGATTGACAGGCAGGGATTTCCAATAGTATTCAAGAAGAATCACTTTTTCGTATGATTCTATTTTATGTAGATATCTGAATGAGTCTTGTTGTTATGAAGAGAAAACAAATAACATAATACGAAACATTAGGCGAAACGGTAGAACATTGTGGAATGTGCTTACATTTTGTAATTAAATTAATTTAACGTCTTCAAAACAAGTTTTTTTATCTAAAGCACACGATACAATTTTTTCATACCATTTCCGCATAAGAAATTTCGGTCAAATATTCCACATGCCTGTATGCAACATATGGACTTGTGGCCATGAAGCCTCCTTCCATCGTTTGTGGTTGACATTGTAACGAGTGGGTCTTTCATATCGGTAAAGAAATCGTGTTTCCAGCAAATACCACAAACGACAGGTTTCATCGCATACATTGGAAATTTTCCCTTTGTCAAATTCCATCCCTTGTCAGTTTGGCGATAGATCTTTGCGTCTTTCTATGTGGTGTGTGTGTGTGTGTTCTTTGTGGTGAAGAGTCTCTTCGATTTGGAAGTTTTTCCCTTTCTGAAAAATCTCTTGTTTACCGCTTCACGACTTGTTGTCCACGGCATAAGGATTATGACTATTTTACCCTATTTTAGCATTGTATATGTTTTTAATTTTTCCACATTCATACACTGAATTGAACGGTGCAAATTGCACTTTATCATCGTACAGATGAAAGCATTGCCGCTAATTGTAGACGGTAATAAACCGAAATCGTACTGCAAATCGAGAATTAGATTTATTTCACTTAATCTTTCAAGTAAAGCTTGCATCGCTCTTTCACGGGTTAATTTCACAGTTAAATAGCTTATGCATATGTAGGCTCTATTTTCAGCTTGAGAACGGTTCGCTGCAATGAAAGTCAGAATGTTTCTCTACATCATTCGAGAATGAAATGAACTGAGATTAGTTCTCCGAAAATTCTCTTCCCTAGGTTTCTAGTGAAATGACCTCTTGCTAGAATAAATTTCTAAAATTGTTCCACCTCCTTAATTTTGAAAAGGGACCTTAATTTTAATTAGCGCAATATTAAGGTCAGGAAAGGTTCATCGTTTTACAGAGCAAAATGTATATATTTGATTTTATCGATTTCATACTTGCATTGATATTCAAGTGAGGGATTAAAAATTTGCTCATAAATTAGCCTTGGTAAAAATGTAAATAGACTGTTTGAGAAATACTTCTGCAAAGTCCGATTTAACAATATAATGAGACAATGGCCAGAACTGAAAAGATCATTCTCGAATCTTGAAATGAATAATCACCTTGGCTGTCCGCTTGTATGAGCTAAAACAAATGAGACCTGTTCTGATTCAGCAGTTCTTTCCTACGTTACACAAACGCTAATATTCGAATTATTCTTTACCTTTTTGTACTAAGAGGCCAGGCTAAGGCACAATGGAAAAATAGTATTGGCGAATAAATGCTTTCCGAGACGCACAATTCCGGCAATAAACTCACTAAATAGAGCAAAGTAATGTCCCAAGCGCAGCTTGATAGTCATTCACAATAGCGATCAGAGATTAATACTGTCACTGTTTCTTTTCTGTTTCACTGTTACAGAACAATTTCTTTAAAATGGATCGCAATTAGCATAAGATTTTAAGATTAGCGCAAGTTATATAGATCCATATTTTTGCTACACAAGATCTCATTTATAGTTTTATTTTTACTGAGCTTATATCACATTAAAGTAGCAGTACATTTTAAAGTGCTTCGACAGTTAAGGTCATTTTGTAAGCGAGCCCCAAACAGGAATTGAACGAAAAACCGCTTTCACCGAAGTCGAGCGAGTTTCCCTATTTAAAATCATTAACTGCATCCACAGTTTATATTTCCATTATACATTTATCTATTTTTAATCTAATTTACATATTAATATACACTAATCGTAAGTTAAATTGAATTTTAAATCATTACATACAAAATAAACGCCATAGTCGTATGGCAGAAGGTGTACATGTACCAACATCTCCCTCGAGCTTTAAAATATGTTAACTCTGTTGAAAATAAAGGTCATAAATTTTACCTAAAAGATTATTTCTAGTAGCGCTAGTTGAAGTTGAAACTTCCATTACTTCTGCATGCAGCCTCCAGAAAGACACATTATTCACAACATCCATTCTACGATTTCATAGCTTCTGAGAACACTTCTTTTGGGATTGGTATTGCCCAAAGGAAAATAGCTTAGAATTTGAACTGCATTCAAGCTCTAATGTCTCCGATTTTTTATGGACGGTACGGTGCTACTGAAGATAATTTTTCTTACTTGGAAAGTGGTAGTAGTATTGTTAAAAGTGCTTCGACAGCTAAGGTCATTTCGCACGTGAGCCCCCACCGGGATTCGAACCCAGGACCGCTTTCACTAAAGTCGAACGTGTTGTCCACTTGGCTATCTGGGAGTCCATTACTTGGAAAGTGTTCTACAGGATAGTGACGGGAGGAGTGCAGAAGAAGTTAAAAAAAAAGAATAGCATTGCCCAAGGAAACTAAGCGAAGGGAACTGATGACTAGTGGTCTCTATAAAGAAATCATGAATAGATTGGTAAATCCTTGGTGCAGAGTGTTTTGATTTATTGTGTGAAACCTGAACCTTACGAAAAGAGGACTTCAAAAGAACATAGGCCTTTGAGATGTGAGTATACGGTAGATAGGAAAGGGTTAGTTCAGTTGCTAGAAAACAAAAATAGATGTACAAGGGATGGTTGAGAAGAAGAGGGTTTTTAATGAAATAATTAAACGTTGAGAGAGGAAATGGTTCTGTCAAATATTGAGAGGAGAGGGATTGCTAAAGAATGGTATTGTTGGAATAATAAAAGGGGAAAAAGCAGAGGGGAAGACAGAGACAAAATTGTTAGATAACGTAATGGTTGGAGTAAGTTATCAGGAGATGAAGGAAATTGCTATTAGTGGGGAATATTAGGGTACATGAACCTACCAAAAGGTAGAAAACTTAACGAATGAATGGTGCTGCAATCTGTTTTACAGATTCAGAAGTATGTTTCAGGCTCAAATCCTTGGGCTGCACCTTCCAAATGCAACTGCATTTTTCTACTTTCTCTCAGTACTGATAAAAAATTTGTAGTCCTTTGAACTGGAATGCTCCAATGGGCAATACACATACATAAAGAAGTATCCTTAGTGGCCATTGAATCATGACAATGAGGTTACGAAAAATGTATTATCAGGGATATTAGATAGAGAAGTAACTTTTGAGAAATAATTTCGAGACCTTAGATTTTGAACACACTTGATGCTTCACTAGAGTACTGATAAGTTTCTCAGTACAGTGAAAAATGGTTTGTTAGTTATATGATCATGATATAGGATTGGTCCTTGTCTGACAATATCCGGCTTAGAAGTATGTTATACAATTAGCATATCAAACATAGGACATGGGTATTCAAAAAGATCTTAAATAAATTACGAATGTACTTTTTTTACCTTTTTTAAGAATTCCTACTTAGTTACATCCATTTATTTATTCTATTATATTCCAATAAATTGACTCAAGGATAAACAATTCCTTACTGTTACACCTAGCAATTTAATTTTATTCATAAAGTTTGAAAGCATTTATAAATTGCATGAGTACAACATTTGTGGACTATATAATTTAAATTTAAAATATTACTGAGATAATTTATCCTTACCTTCAATACATAAAATGAATCCACTGCAAGTTTTATGTAAAACACATGAAATAGAGGAGTGTAGATTTTAAAATTGTTTTTGAAAGTTATATGTTTCAATTGCAAAGAATAAGATCACTGCAAAAAAGAATTTTAACACAATGTATCTATAAACTGGTGCTTTATGGGACTTTTGAGAATTATTGAGCAATAAAATTCAATTATAAAGGCAGAGGGCAGATTAAGGGAGTTGATTTTGATATTCTGGAATTATATTCTTATATATGGAATTTAAATTTAAATTATGGAAGATCTCTTTTTAAATTACTAAGGAAATGATAAATTTTTCCTAATTAATGTTAAAAGTTAAAAGGCATCCAGTTATCAAAAATTAGAAATGTTAAATATTGATGTTTCAAGAAATTTATATTTTTAGGGAAATTCTCTGCATTAATCATTCTTTTCTTTTTTCTTTCAGATGAGATTATCTGACACTTCTGATGAAGATTCTATACTGTAAGTACATAGAACCTTATCTGTTTCATCATGAATCATTTTAGTTCCCAACAATCAAATACATCATATTTGATGTGGTTATTCATGCAATTAAATTTGCATCTTGAATGAAAATAATACATGAAACTTAAAGTTCATAGTGATACACCTTTTACTAGTTAAAGTTCTATGCTAATGAAATTCATCATTAATACAATGATTGATTTTTTAATGTAACATACAATGAACTATTATGAAATTGCTAGTTAATTTCCCATTCAATAATTTTTGTAACTGCCACAATAAATGAATGGAATGGTACATTTCTGCCAGATGATTTTAAACTCAGCAGATGCAGTGAATCACTTATTTATTTATTTTCACTACAGTATTTAAAGAAATGTATGTATTATAAATGTACTAACCACCTGCTCTGTAGGGGATGAGAAGACTGCCAACCTCCTCAGCCCTAGCTTACTGTAAGCCTATAGTCGCAGGCATCTCTTTCAGGGGCCTTATTTTCACCTTCTTCTTACACAGCGGTGAGCTAACCTAGCCCTCACTAAATCAGCTGTTCGATCTTTATTGTCTATGAGGTCGTTTCTTGTCCATGAACTTGTGGTAGAGGGCCCTCTTGGCACAGAGGTGAACCTCATAGCACGCCACAAGGGCCTGGAGGGTCCACTTCTTAGGGCTTTAGGATTTCCCTCCCAACCCTCCCTTCCCACCCTCAACGAATTTATGATAGCAGAGGTGACAACATTAAATACTCAGGAGTGAGGTTTGGTTATGATAAAACCAAAGAATGTGTCAATAAAGCTAGAAGGTTTTAGAAGTTACAAGCTGAAAGGTCCATTGATTCTCAATAGGAAATACGTAAGTAAGATTATAGATGATAGTATTACTTGCACAGAATAAAATCTGAAATCTCTGAGATTAGTTAAATAGAACTGTTTAATGTAAATGAAAATTTTCAGTATCTTCAAAGTTGTCATAAGTTCGGGCAAAAACCTATAATTTTATGAAAAGAATATAATCCTGTATATAATTACTTGAAAGTTTCAAATTTGTACATTGATTCTTTTTTATTTAATTTTGCGATACAATTAGAGCTTGCAATTTGTTTGAACGAGCTTAATGTGCACTTTTCATGGAGGAGCTTTGAATTGTCTGTGATCGAATCAAAGACTAACAGGTTAATGCAAGCAGGTTCACTATATACAGGGTGTGGACTTTAATGAATGACTAAGTTTTCAAGTTAATCAATTTCTGGTTCTGGAGTTTTAAAAGAACATACACATCTATGCTCATAATTATATCACAGATTAGCTGCTCTGCCCATTGCATCTCAATAAGATGTAAAAAGCGGAGTACTATAGGAAGTGTTACCTGATGAAAACCCAAGATAAAATGGATAGCCATCATAATAAATGAGACATAAAGGTTAGTTATCATTTACTTGATGTACTACTACCATACTCAACAGTATCAGATTAGGGCAGTAGAGTCATGTTACATGCACCCTCTGTCACATGTCACAAAGCAATTCACAGTATAAATTTTCAAGTATAGATGTAATAAATGAATAATTCCAGTATTTTAAAGTCAATGTCAAGAAGAAACACCCTTAATGGTAAATAGAGTCAAAGGTTTTTTTGATGAGATTTGTAGCTGTAAAATGTTCTTTACTGCAAATGTTATCCCATAAAATGGCCTCCTCTTCATATAAATAATTCCTAACATAACGTTTAAATTTAAATACATTTTCAATATTCTTAAGGGGTAATACATGGCCATAATTTTTTACAACTGAAAAATTTTAGTTTTGAATATTTAACAACACTCTCAAAATTCAGGATTGAAATTAATAATCTATGTCAAAGATGAAAATCTATATTCAGCTACCTTTCTACAGGTGTTATAAATAAGAGTCCCCTTTCTAATTTGCAAAATCTGATTAAGAAAGACTTCCAGTGGCTTGTAAATTTATCCCCCGATTTGAAACCATAAATGAAAAATGCTAACATTTCTTGCCTTACAAATATCTATCAATAATTATTATCCTTACTTAAAAATGAGTCAAAATTGTATGTGTATTCTTATGGGAAATTGCATGAGCTCAGGTTGACTTGGTCATCAGAGAACTAGTATACCTAAATCTACATAATTTCACGTATATCATCAAAAACACAGGAATTTAAAATCTGCTTCCTGGATAGCCAAGAGGGCAGTGCGCTTGACTTAAGTGTAAGCAGTTCAGTCCTAATTTCTAAACAACAAAATATTTTATGCCCAGAATAATAGACTTCATTTAATTTCCTTTCTTTCTCAGAGAAACATATATTACAGTTCTCACATTATACCATATACCCACACTGAAATATTTACTAGCTGAATTGCCCACTGATTCTCAACAGGGATTTTCCCACATCATACTATACACCCACATTATAATATTTACTGGCTGAATAGTCCATTGATTCTCAACAGGGATTATAGAAGTAAGATTAAATAAAGTATTCCTATTTTTAATAGCCCATTTAAATCAATTGATTAAAAGATT
Organism: Ladona fulva; assembly: GCA_000376725.2. NCBI lineage: Eukaryota > Metazoa > Arthropoda > Insecta > Odonata > Libellulidae > Ladona > Ladona fulva. The sequence goes on from KZ309891.1 coordinate 20,643, forward strand.
TCTCCATTTAGTTTGACAAGAATGGCCTTGCTAAAAGAAAATTATAGCTGTCATCAAAGTTGTTATAATTTGTGCAGAAATCTACAATCAATAATAAGTTTAATACAATGATTTTAGTTATTCCTTTTTAAATGAAACAACTTCATTTTGCAAATTATTCATTTCTGAATTTCATTTATTTGAAATAGAGCCTGCAAACTACTGGATAAAAATTTACATGCAATTCTTATGAGAGCATTTTGAATCATATGGGATAGAACCTGGAATGATTAGGTAAAATGAAAGAAGCCCTATATCTGAAGGTTTTAGGTGCAACTTCTGATTCTAGAGTTTTAGTAGAACACACACACCCACCACTCACACTCAAATTTATAATATTGAATAGCTTAGCTACCCAATGATTCTCAATAGGAAGTAAAGATAGACTCTTGAGAGATGTATTCTTTTATAGAGTTAAATGAAAAATAGCACTTTTAGTCATTTCAATTATTTAAGTCCCATATGCAAAATTGAGAAGAGGCACTGTTATGATAAATGGTTATATTTTTTGCCCATGCAATTCATCACTGCAAATATTTATAATCCCTCCCTCCCTGACAAAAATTAATACTTAATGACGTTAGGTCAATTTGTATTATGAACTTATGCTTCAAGAACTGATCAGGAAGAATAAATTCAAATGTTGAGCCTTGTACATAAAATGACGGACAGGATTATCAATTTTTACTTGAATAGTTGCTCAAATCATTGTAACTAAATCAGAAAATAAAGCAAAATTTTCAGGACATCATCTTTATATGGAAAGGATGAATTTGACATCAGTATCGTGTTTGCCTGTATAAGGTCAAGTTTTATTTCATAACTAAATTCAATTATTTATTCCATGAAACTAAGATTTGCAGCATAGATCACATTCACAGGAATAACCAAATAATATTTTTGTATTGGGCATCTAAGTACTCTAATCCATGTATGCCTAAATTGTAATATCATTCAGTTTAGATCAGAAGTAGAACTAGATTTCTAGATAAATATTTTAGTTACAGAGAATTAAGTTAAACAAAGATAGTAGTAGTATTGCTAAAAGTGCTAGAACAGCTAAGGTCATTTTGCACATAGGCCCCCATCAGGAATTGAACCTGGGTCCACTTTTCACCAAAATTGAATGTGTTACACACTTAGATATCCAGGAGTCCCTTTAACAAAGATATTTTAGTTCATATTCACAACTCTGGGTCCTCATCCCCACATATGATCACCAAGTCAATTTGATCAATTTTCCAAGAACATTTACTAATCACACTAGAGGTGAAGTGAGAATTCATTCCTGGTCTTTGTCATTTAAATACGTTTGCCAGATTTTTGAAAAATAATTTTTGGCACTTAAGAATATAACTGAATATTGAAATTCATAATATCATTAGAAGAGATAAGTATCTATGGCATGATGCTAAGTTTTTATGCAGAAGGGCCATGGGTTCGATGCTAGGAGAGTTCAAATCTTGCCCATTTAAAATATACAGGGTAGGTTTTGAATATTACTTTTGGGTCACTTTCCAAAATGATAAAGAGCCATCCCTCAGCTTGTTAATGGCATTCAAAACTGTTTCATATTAAAGGTTCACTGCTTCCAAATTGATCCAAAGTACCATGCCAGGGCAGGTTAAATATTCCTCCATATGAAATGTACAGGAAACTAGGATCATATTGAGGTACAGTCATGAGCAAAAAAAACTCAAAAATTGTGGGTAACATAAGATTCGGGATACTCTTAAAAACTCCTGCAGTGGAACATGTTGCAACACTGTAAGGAGACAATGCCAAACATAACGGTAGTTATATTCACTGCAAATGTGGGGGGGGTCGGTTTAAAGAAATGGTAGGAGCATCGCTAGCGGCTCCCGTAGGGGACACCCATTTAGAAGGACGGACCTAATTTTAAGAAAGACATTGATGGAAATGTTGCGTATACACAATGGCAGCTCAAAATGTATGAGTTATAGACAGTGCAGATTGAATGAATTCGCAATTTAGAATTGTCAATCAAGTCGATAAATGCTAAGGAATGAAGAAAGAATATTCTAGTTTCCCTTGCAACTTTGTTCCACAAATTCCAGCGAATATGATAAAATTTAATCATAAATGCCTTTTCCTTACCTGCAGTTAACTTCTTTGATGCACTTTACTTCCTATTTACTCAATTACTTCCTATTACATGACAGAACTTAGGTATAAGTGTTTCTTCTTCTTATCTACTTCAAGAATACAGTAATTTGTAACAATAATCAAGAAATACTAAGACCTCACAAATAATTCCTATACATAAAGGCACGCTTTGCATGGGAACCCTACAGCTTTCTAAGGAGCGTCAGGGTGCCCAAACCTTTCCTTACCTCACAACCGCGCTTGAAACAAAGCGGAAATGGTCACAGCGGATCCTCTGGTTTTTCCAAAAACATTTCATTTCCATGTAGTAGAGCTGCACAATAAACAGGCCCAAGACGATAGGCGAGGTGGCAAGTAAACTTCCTAAAACAGGGATAGCAAACATTATGTCGGAAGAATGACCTAGAATGAACCTAAATATTCCCAAGTGGAAATAAAGGGGAAAAACGAAAGGGGAAGCAAATGAGAAAAACCGAAACCCCATCACCTGCAAACTGATCCATGGTGAAATGCACGTGGATGCTATGCCCTTTCCTAACAGCTGGGCTTCTGTAATCTGGAGTTTTAAAATAACGTGATTACTTGAGTCTTCGTTTGGTAATCAGGAACGATGGGGGATTGATAGATTATTAAGGTATTTGCTTTGTTTACCAATAGAATACCACAAATAAAAATACACAGAAATCATTTAAAGAATATAATCAAGCAATTAATCTAGCCAGTTATATAACATTTTTCTTTTTTTCCTTGCAGATAAATGATCCCTTAACTTTTGTCTAACAACGACAAGTAAGACTGAAAATCAAATAACCAGGGATCAGCTTTGATTGTTAATATATCATTAATATATTTCTAATCAGCTCCTCTGAATTAGTAATTTTTATAATGCTAACTTTGCCCCTATTTCTCTCCTTGTTTATTTTCAGATTTGAATGATTTACTGCGTCACAAGGGATTTAAGAGAACCAAAATAGCGAACGAGTGATGAACTTTAACTAATGTTTTCCCATAAGTGCTAGTGATTAATGACTGATATTTTTGCGATTCAATTATTGAATTTCGTTCTGTTATTGTAACTTAACTTATGTCATTGATGCTCATTAGATTTAAATACATTAGAAATTGAATCATCTTTAAATGTAATTACGTTGTAGAGTTTATGTTTAATTGTGTTTTACGTAATTTCTGTGTTTTCGTGGGTTTTTTCACCCCTCTTCTTGTGTGGGTGTTTTCCCGCATGGTGGGTTTTTCCTTCAATAGCCTTCAGCTCTGAAGATTTTTTCCCACGAATACATTCTCTTTCTTATAGTTTATTAATAAAGGGTTCAGAAGTAGCAACAGATGAATAAAGGTATATGGATAGTCGACTAACATAAGTTAGTGGTTCGAAGATTGCCTTACATATTGCAAAGATTAAAACTTCAAGGCGTCAGTGATTGCGTTACAGAGTTAGTCATAGATATACCTCTACCTTAAAGTGTGATATGAATCAGTCTGCGCATTTAAATCCTTGGAATTTTGTATAGTGGTCTTGATGAGGAGGCTAAGCATTCTTGCGCGAGCTGCTTCAACCCAAACCTAACTATTTAAAGTATCTTCCAAGTGTTTCGATCACAGTCAACGTCATATTGATTAATTAATACTTAAAGAAGTTCATTGACAATCCTCACCTCTCTCATCGTTGTGAGGGGAATGTGTTGATTTCTCTGACCATCTTCTACGTAAATAAGAATTAGATTAGATAAGAATCAGATTATCGGTGCAAACTGTTCGACAGGAAACGAATTTCAGATTGCCCTTACATTACTCCATAATAAATTCCCTTTGGAATTAGGAATAGAGAAGCCAACTTTGTGTTACAATCCATAGTAAGACACTTCAGAAGTTCGCGGCATTCCCAGACGTTAAAAAATTGAGTAAGCGTGCGCAAACAAGCATAAGCCATGAGAAAAAGTTCCATTATTAGATGAAGCTGCATACGGAGCTTTCAGTAAAACTCATATTGTTCGTGTCTTTTGTATTCCAAAATGAATACACACACAAAGTTAATCAGGGATCAGGAAAAATAACATAACATCGCAACATCGGGCTACATTGGGCACAATGCTAAGCAATAAAATGTAGCTCTTCATAAGCATGTAGAAGAAGAATCAATGGACATGTGAGCAGACACCTTAAGCAGGCTAAAATTCAAGAAAAGGCAACTTTAGTTGTTTCAAATCTCGGGAATTTTAACTTCAATTACTCCAACCACCTGTAAGGTTGGTATTGGCTCTTCCAGAAATGTAACAAGCAGAGATTAACCGCTGCTTTCACCTTAAATTCGGGTCAGAGTGGGAAGCTTTTATCATGTATATTAGG